>JALPQI010014390.1:0-27799 GCA_025490895.1 Thaumatotibia leucotreta | reverse complement strand
ACCCGCCCGCGAGGATCTCTACGCGCGGAGCAATATGTATTGAATCAATGGCGCGTTTCAGACTGGCGCGGAGGTATCCGGAAGGACGGCCATACATATGGCTCCGCGCGGAGAGATCCACGCGGGCGGTCCGCGTGGACCGCGTGACACTGAAACCAGCCGAAACCCTTCTAAAATAAAATTTGTCGTAAATTTGAACTAAGTGTAATACACAGGTTCCCATTTCCATCTAGCTTACAACGTTCAGTTTAGAATTACAACTTACTGAACCTAAACTTCCTAAAATTGTGCCGTACTCTACTGCGGCTCGATTCGACGTTTATATCGGAATATCGCTATGATTTTGCATATTTTTTAAATATTATTTCTGGTTGGTAAGAGCAACGGCAGCAGTGAGTTAGACATTAGATAAAATTCTAATGTCTTAAGATATATATTTTAAAGAAACAAACAGCTTTGTCGTACAAAAGGTTATGTATAGGTACTGTACATAATTAGGTATTATGAAACGAGTCAAAAACGAGTGATGCTCGTACTTATATTAATTTCTCCTCTTTATACACGGTCAGCCACATAAATATTGTTTGACTAAGTTGATAATCTAACTGACGGGCGGAATAAACTTTAAAATTTCCTTATTTCAAACTCAAACTCAAAACATTTTTTATTTATGACACTTACACTTTACAGAACGAAAACAAACAAATACAGTCAACATAGTGCCACGAAATG
Source organism: Thaumatotibia leucotreta (assembly GCA_025490895.1). Lineage (NCBI taxonomy): Eukaryota > Metazoa > Arthropoda > Insecta > Lepidoptera > Tortricidae > Thaumatotibia > Thaumatotibia leucotreta. The sequence continues at coordinate 27,067 of JALPQI010014390.1, read as the reverse complement.
GGCCCTACTCAGTATGATGCTGGCTATTCAGCCAGCCCTGTTATTTTACCAATTATCTATACATATACGGCTCGAATGTCTCGAATAGCGTCACTGCACCGGTATCCCGAACCGTTTATGTTTATTAAGCGTCTTAGGTACGAGGAACTATATCCCTACCATGGGTTTCTCGCAGTTGTTTTCCACATTGTCGCATTATAATTAAAGGGCGGACAATGGATGCAATATGCAAACTTCAACTAATTTTGAGAAATATGAAATGAATGTACTCAAAATAAATATTATTATATATCCTAGATTGACTTATACACTGTTGTGTCAACAGTACTTTCAAATCCCATTCTAATCGCGGTTTGATAATAATTGTATGTAGCTACAGCTACATGAACATGAAGCATAATCGTGTGGTGACGGCAGTAAGAATACATTTGTCACCACCCCAACTCCTCCTGCGGGTGTCGTAAGAGTCGACTAAGGGATTGAAGTAAGAATAAGAATAGTTTATTTCCAAAAGCTTTACAATGTATAGTTGACAGAGTCACTGACCATTATTTGATAAAAGATTGATGATGGGCAGCAGCGTCATCATAGTGGACACATTACTGCGATCGCCAATCCGCTTGCCCAGCGTGGCGATTATGGGCATTTACCTCCTAATGCGTCTATACGCATAATTAATAAGAGTGGCCTACGTCCAGCAGTGGACTATCATAGGCTGATGATGATGATGATTTCCCCACGTAAAAGAAAGGACTAGGTCGATTAGTGTAAAGTGTCCCAAGATATTTATTTATTATTTACGAGTATTTATTGAAGTTGTATAGTGAAATCGTGGTAAGGGGTGAGGTAAAGTTTGGTGCACGGTTCCGTACTGGTTCTCAATTTAGGATCCCGTGTTTTGGAAGTTCGGAACTATGAGTTGGTAAATAATTACCAGGGTAATTTACAGTTGGGGCCTTAATTTGAAACAACTTGAAAATGCAGGTAAAATCAGATGACAACTTCTCCAGGCAAAACAACTGGATCTGTTGCAAAAAAATTGTTCATAGATAAATAAATAGAATTCTCTTTATTGCACTCCTTAACAAAAAAGAAAACATGGTTAAAACAAACAATTATACATAGAGGTACACAACAGGCGGTCTTATCGCTATTAAGCAATCTCTTCCAGACAACCTTTGGGTAGCGGAAAAAAATGAAAATAGTGAAACAGTAGGTGATTGCAACATTTTTAAAAAGCATATTTATCTTATCACACACATTTAAAACTACATACGTATTACTTAAATAAACAAAACACACATATATACCTAATTATACATAGTTCACGCCTTAAAAAAAAATTCGTCATAATTTTTGTGTTAAGAAATTATTAATTTACAACTTTTGGTAATGATAAAAGTGATTTTTTTTTATGTACGTTCAACAATTACGTGTTAACATTTTTTTTTAATATGTCGCCTTTTTCTAGTGCCAAAGGTTGTTGGACAGAGTACACACGATAATTAGTATGACTAGTTTTCGTAACACAATTGACGCCATCGTGATTCTTGTTTTAATTAAGGTTTTGATTAAGTATAGACATTTTTTTAGCAATCGACCTTACCATCAATACTTAAACCTTTTTTAAAATCGGTAAATCCTTTTTCGGAAGGTACCTACAGGAAATTGAGAATACAACGACGGACACTTTTATGTTCCCTCATACCGTTGCCGCAATGCAAATTGTGAATTCGGGACACTATTATAAATTTCATCCCGCATAATTGCACAAAAGAAAACAACGTGCAACGCAAATTCTCAAATTTCAATTTATATTGATAAGCAAATAAATCGAATGATTTACGCATTCATATTGTTCATAGCCAATTACGCCGGAAATCCTGCTTTTTCATCACGTACAAACAATCGCCATTTAAATATTATTAGGGTTCCGTACCCGAGGGGTCCAAACCAACGGAACCCTTATTAATAAACTTCCGTTATTCATCATATCATTTCTGATTCCATACCATGAGTTACCAAACAAACTCGATGCGTAAATAAGTCCATCACGCTCACTCCATTACGTCCGTGCAAGCTACTGCTCCCTAAACTTTAATTTTTTTTTAATTCGTGCGTTCTGGCCTCTTCGCCGCTGTGTAGAGTAAAAAATTCTGTCTTTAATAAAAAATACAAAAAGTGGGTCAAAACGCATGTTTCTTATAAGATACACACTACACAGCCAAGTTAAGGGTTAAATACTTATCAAGTACGCAAAACGTTACTTGTAACTCACTGTAGGGCTACTGATAAAGACTTCAAAACTGGGCAAATAGCTGTGATAAAATAAACCAGATTTTTTTATTGGCTAAACAAAAATGCAACTAGCCTGCCGTGCACATACCAATTCTTAGACCTATTATTGTCGAAACCATCGCTTCACACACGGACGTCAAATGAACGACCGTGCTGGAAATACATATATATCGTCGGCTGACGACTAAAACTCACTATAAAAACTGTCACTACTCTTAGCAACCCCTTATGTCAGTATTGAATCAGAACTGAGATACGATCTCTATTTCAAGTAGGTATTTGTTACTTAGTGTGTTTTGGTTAGTGTGTTTGACGATATACAGGTACTCGGCGATAATGTTTGCACATCGGTCTTTGGAAAGAGACAAATAATATTGCACAAGCGTCACATACGTGAAGGTGCATTCAGACCAAACGAGCATTCGCTATTCTAACCCCCTACTCTACGAGATTCGATCGTTACACAAAACGTGATTCGTTGATTTGTTAGAGTGGGGGATAGAACAGCGAATGCTCATTTGGTCTGAATGCACCTTTAGAGAGGGACAACGCTCTGTAAAGCAGTCTCTTACCAAAGACCGATGTGCAAGCATTATTACCGGGTACTGTAATTTAGTTTCCATGTGACACAATCCACTATTACACCAGGTATACCCCATTTCAAATACCATGGCCCGATGCCACATAAAACTTTAAAGTTCAGTTTTTTCCTTATACAAGAAAAGGTGAAAAATTGTACTCATTTTAATTCCCGCGACTGTACAAATTTACGTATTAATGGAAACCTTTGCATTCGCCAGTGAATTTAAATGCAACGGTTTATTTGCCCGGTGTAATTACTACGTACAGTTCACTTCGTTTCCTTTTAAAGCTTTATCGCGTACATTTTGTTCAGTTCCGTGGTAAAATAGTGGTTTGAAAGAAAAATGTAGACCGGAAATTGATAATTACAAAAGGTGCGCTTCCGGTCATGCGGTTGGTAGTGCTGTGACACTTGTAAGCCTATGAAGCTGGCGGTCTCTGGTTCAGATCCCGGAAAGAACATATCTTTGTTTAAGAATCACATAAATATTTGTCCCTTAGTTATGGTAGTTTCCTTTGTATTTCACTGTTTTTATGTATCTTGCATATTTAAACGACAAACGGGTCTTAATCGCGTCTTACGTTTGATATCATCTCAACTTTTCAGACATGATGTTACACCCGTGGTCGCAGGCAGACTGGCGAGAAAATGTATCAACATCTTCTGGCTGCGCGGGTTTTGTAAACTACCCACACTACACACAACACTCAAAACATCCAATGGCTTCAAAATTGATGTTTTGCCATGCTCAGGGTAATATTAAACTGGCTCGTAAGTTTACGCGATATAGACTCGTTTGCCGTAAAATATGAGTGATAATCGTGAAAGTTCAAATCAATAAATTTATGTATATTTACCTATTTCTATCGTTATTTTATACCCTGGTTAGGTGATATTCTTATGATCTACTGAAACCAGATAGCCTCTAATAAGATTTGTAATGAATAATGAATGTAAAAACTAAACGTTCCGATTGTAATGACTCTAAGGAAATATGGCTATTTGTATACAAATGACTACTTGCATAATTTCGTCCCATAATCATTTTTTTATAGTATAGAAATGTTCCCACTTATGTTAGACGGAATCCATAAAATGTATAAAAATGACGCTGATTGTCTTCCTTCCGTCCATTCTGTGAATGTAGACATTTTTATACAATATTTGTAGTAATTTTTACGTTTTGACTCTATTATTTTTAAACTTTTTACCTTTTTACTTCTCAGGTATATTTTTTTAAGTAGTCATTTTATCTACCTAAGTATAGTCACTTGACGCATAAATAAACGTTCCCTCTACGGTCTTAATAGTTATTGACAGCGATGATTCAAATTATACGACTTACGTTACAGCAAAATCCGTCTGAATAGCAGCTTTCATGGACAAATACCTGTAATCATAAAATTTAAAAAAAAGTGCTTGAGAAAAAACGGCCCTTTTTCATGCAATTTTGTGTGGTTTTTGAAACTTCCCGAAATGTTGTATCTGTACTTTAGGTACTAAACAAGCATTATTCCATAATCATAATGCTCTTTTAAAACACAAGCTTTATTTTATTATGAACTGAAAACCTTAAACCTTGAGTTACATACATTTATAGTTAACTTATTGATATTTTGTGTTACACAATATGTGTTAAAAACATCAAAATGCTATGGTGAGTCAGCCATATATATTTTTTTAGAGAGTACTGACATTTGGTATACAAACGAAAACGTCCATGGTATAATTATTTAACTGACGATTAAATTATATTACTCGTATATTTAATAATAATGACTGGTTCCATAATAAAGTACCCGATTTCCTTAACAGCTCCACAATACATTTTACAGTTGCTAAGCAATTTCCTAGTTTTGAAATTAGTAGCGAAGTCGTAAAACGCACTTGCGATAGGAGTTAAACCTCCAGCCACAACGCATACAAATATTATGTATTGTTTATAGTAGGTAGTAAACTTTACTACTTATAAGAGCAGTAAAACATTTTGTAAGACTTGGTAATGTAAATATTTCATTTATGTTTCATTTTGCACTGCTATCTAATACGGGTCATATTTTAAACCAGGGATATAAAATAAGAGATTTTTTTAAGTTACACTTCATTATGGCACCAACTTTCCCGCGGGTGTCGTAAGATTCGACGAAGGGATTGAAGTGTCACTGACCATTCTTTGATAGAACATTGATGATGGGCAGCAGCATCATCATAGTGGACACATAACTGCGAACGCCAATCGGTTTGCCCAGCGTGGCGATTATGAGTATTTACCTCTTAATGCTTCTGAACGCAAAGGTAATAGGAGAGACCTACGTCCAGCATTGGACTGAAATAGGCTGATGATGTGATGTGATGTGATCCTATAAAATATTCGCCCGTATTCGATTAAATTCTGTATAGGTCGCTTAGTGGGTACAATAAGGCTTGTTCACGAAATAAAGTAGCCATTGCTGTATAATTCTTTTTTTTTTGTGTGAGACCATACCTTAGTATGGGTGTTATTATGTACAAAGAATGGCTCTTTGCCTATCTTCTCGGACGATGTGGTTGATATTTATATCAAATTCTCCATAATTATGGACTTTTATTTAAACTTCTTGATTTAAGTAGTGTTTCTTCTTATTTTACCATTTTGGGTCATTTAGTTTGCCAATGGGTCTTAACTAAATTACAATAGCGATACTATAATAGACTGTGAATCTCGTGTCTACAATTTTTCGGAATTATTTCAAGACTAACATTGTTGAAATCGTCTCGGAAGTTCGCACTTTTTTGGGCGTGAACTTTTGCATTAAGCATTATCTGAAGTTATTTTGATTTTGACGACTTTTCAGCGAATGCTTTTGGATATTGGATTGTTAAACATATAACAGAAGAATCAATTTACAGTCCCATGGCTGTTAGAACTACATGGGACTGTTGCGTAACAGTAGAGACTGATTTTACGATGGTTACTTTATTTCGTGAACAAGCTTTACAAGCCTTAATTCAGCTTACCGTGAGTGTCACGAGTCGCACGTCAATAATTGACCAAATGCCGTCATTGACGTCGAGGATTCTATTTGCCAAATTATCGTCGGGCAAGTGATATTCCGGCAGAAAGGGAATTACTGATAAGGACTAATTGAGCCTGGCCGGCAAATGGAATGAATAATTACGTAGGAGAGCGTATTTTTACACCCACACTTATTTTCATTGTATTGTACAATCGCCATCAGATATATCGTGGCATTTGGAGTGCTTATAAATATCTGAACACGCCATGAGATGCCACCGCGTTATTACAGGTGGACTTACTATTTTCTTTCTATCCATTCGACTTGACCGCGCGTGTAAAGATGCATTTAGACCAAACGAGCATTCGCTTATTCTATCTACTAAATCAACGAATTGGGGGATAGAATGAGGGAATGCTCGATCTGCAGGTCTAACCAAAATGCCATTCTGCAATATTATACGATAAACGATAAGTAATAAATGTATGAAAATGATAGATTCGAACGAAAAGTCAAGTGACTATTTCCATACATAAGAAAGAAAGAAAGAAAAATAATTAGAGCGCTTAAAACACAAACATAAGTACAAACTATAAGGTAACATAGAATTAATTTTTAAATCGTCAGTGAAAAGGTTTTCACTCGGCTTTATGTAGAGATACTTGTCCGGTGACTTATTCGTACCTATATGATTGCAAAATGGCATATTGACTAGGCCTGCTGGCAGTGGCGTAACTATACGTGTACCATCTCGGGTCTGTGGCAAATTATTTTGATGGGGCCTTATCAGTAAAAATCGTCACATTGTACTCAGTGTAAATTTTAATTCACTGCCTCTTGCCTGGGCCGGGGCCTCTTGGGTCGGGGGCCCGTGGCATTTTGCCAGCCCTGCCACTGTCACCCTATTGTTACGCCACTGCCTGCTGGATAGAAAGTTGATCCGCGGTAATAACGCAGTGGGAGATCATGGCATGTGGACGAAACCTTGATTTTTGAGGTTCTTTCTCTCACATCCCATACTTTTCTGTTGTTTAAATACGGACCTGTTTATAGGCTTACGTGCATATTCCTAAAGATATAGCTCTGCTATTGATGAAACACCGTAGAAGACCATATTTATAACCATTCAAATTGGATTTCAATTCAAACTCACGTGTATTTAGACACCGCACGCCATATATTTTGGAGAGCCTAGGTCTCCATTATTAAGCACTGAGCGCGCGTTGACGCCGCGCGAGTCGCGAGCGAAAGTATATCGAATGAAATTTCAAGAAAGGGAGGCTTATCTATCAGTAAGAATCAGAGTAATATCACTATCACTACATAGTATAAAAATAAAGTCACTTTTTCTGTCCCTATGTCCCTTTGTACTAGGGCTTGCAATATCGGACCATTTCCAGTTCCGGAACTGATTTTCGATATTACACTTCAATTCCGGAATTCCGGAACTAGTTCCGGAATTAACGAACATTTTGTAAATCTAGGTAATATTTAAATAAAACGTAAAATTGCAATACGATTTGTATACAAGATGCCTGAGGCAAGCAAGTGTTTTTGTGTGTTTCGAATGCTGCACTACATAAAAAAGTATTCTATTAATGAAACTATCGATAAAAATGCTTTTTAAGTTTTAGGTAATAAAAGATTGTTCAAGGCCACACAGCGACAAACTCGTTACCTAAAATTCGTAGCGCTCTAAAACGGTTTAAATAAAAGACATTTTCTCTTAAAATAGACGTCATCCGGTAAACTTTATACGACATTTTTAACTTCAAATCTAGTCATAAATCTGCTGTTAATTTTTTTCACTTTCCTCATTGGCACATTGTATTATCCATCAATAAATTAAGGTTAAGTTCTTATACCAAATACTTAGTACTTATAGGTATTGTAATTGAAATTAGAAACATTAGTCATTTTACTTATGTTACAATCTTGGCAACAATTAGTTACGCGCAGCAGTTGGTGTGTAACGCGCATCGATGTATTTGTGGGGTGATGGTGGAGGAGAACGGCCACCATGGGCTTAGTTGCCAGAGGTGTGCCGGCCGTTTCCCTAGGCACCATTCGATTAACGAAATAAACGTTCGTCGGGCTTTAGTGGCAGCGAAGGTTCCATGTGTCCTGGAGCCACCGAGCTTGTCTCGTTTGGACGGGAAAAGATCCGACGGACTTACACTCGTTCCCTGGCTCAAAACGCGGTGTCTACTGTGGGATGCAACATGTGTCAGTACGTTTGCTGCGTCCCATTTGAGGCACACTGTCAGGTCGGTGGGCTCGGCGGCGGAAACTGCTGCCAGGAATAAGCACGCCAAATACTCTGCCTTGGGGGTCATGTATGAATTTGTGCTCATTGCCATCGAAACGGTTGGGCCCTGGTGTCACGAGGCCGGTGAATTTTTTAGGTAGTTGGGTACGCGGTTGAGGGAGAGGGGTGGTGACCCACGTTCTGGGTCATGGCTGGTCCAACAGGTCTCCATCGCTGTACAACGTGGTAACGTAGCGAGCGTAATGGGGACTTTTGGACCAGGCGTGGCGCAGCAGGGTTTTTAGTATAGTTTTAGTTTGTTATTTTAAGTTAGTATTTATTGTATTGTATATTTAAATTATTTGGCTTTATTTTTGCAATTACATTCTTAAAATTGAAAATCTGAATAAATGTGAAAATGACATCAGTTATGTACCAGTAAACTTTAATTACAAATACCAATATTTTACTTTTTTGAAATGCTACTTGATATTAGACCAAGCGGAGACTTAAGCCAAAGTTTAAGATTCTTCGACAAATGGAAATAGTAATGCGTCTAATCATCGAAGGGCTAAAAAAAATAACGTTAAATAATTGCAACCCAATTGATAATTAAAATCTGGTACAGGATCATTGTTTACCTTGGCCAGTTTTCGTGGTTTAGTAGTACTAATACTAGTATTTAGTAAACACAGTTTATTTTACAGAAAACAAAACACAATTTGTGACTAGAACTACTTATCGATATATCTTGTGGTGGATTTGTATCCTTTAGTCTGTACCTGATTATCATAATCGTGTTGATATTTTATGTTTATCCATATAATAAAAATACTTTTTTTAAATTCCGGAATTCCGATATTAGCTGTGTCAATTCCGGAATTGTAAAAACAGCAAAATCTGTCCGAAATTCCGATATTTCGAAATTCCGGAATTCCGGAATGCAAGCCCTACTTTGTACGCTTAAATCCACAGATGTCATATATACCATAGATCAAGCAAACGTATCTACTTATCGTGTCAAATGAACTCAGCAAAATCTACTGAGTTGTCCGTCTTTAATCGCAGCTTGCAGATTTCGGGCGTCAAATTTTGTAAGTTGAAGTGAACAAAAACATTAATAATGCCTCCTTAGCTAATATTAATTGCAACAACACAAAAAAATATGAATACTCAAGGGCCTGAGACATATTTAAAATCATGGGCAAGTAACAACTTCAGTACAAAATCTGACACGTTCGGCCGCCATACAAATGAATGAACTTGTTTCTTCTATCCAAATATAATTCTGTGCTTAAATCGTTAAATTTAAGCAACGGATTTTGATGAGATTTTTTTTAATAGGTAGAGTAATTCAAGAGGAAGGTTTTTATGTAGGTATAGTACCCGTGCGAAGCCGGGGCGGGTCGCTAGTAAGTAATATAAATCTGAGAGTGTCATGCCGATATAAAAGGGAATATACCCCGCAGTTAAGTAGTAAAAATGATCGAAAATTTTAACACTCGTACATTTTTATTCAGGGGTTGTTATCATAGTACTGTTATCTCGCTCGTTTAGATATTTTATGAGCCTCGCTGGAAGTAACTGCGTTTTTTATACATTCTAGGGTTACGTCTAGAATGGCAAATTCGAATGTTTCAATAAATTTTGTAGTTAATGGCTATGGCAACGTAAAGTTGCGTTTCACCTTAGTTTTCACTGATAGGGTGTAATAAATGGATTTAGATGAGCAATTACTACAAAGGAATTGGCTGGTTTTTCCAAATCGTATATATTTGTATCAACATCGCTAACGCAAACCGTGTGGTGACGGCAGCAAGGATACATTTGTCACCACCACAACTCTTCCCGCCGGCGTCGTAAAAGTTGACTAAGGGATTGAAGTATCACTGACCATTCTTTTATTTGATTGTTGATGGGCAGCAGCGTCATCAGAGTGGACACATTACTGCGATCGCCAATCCGCTTGCCCAGCGTGTCGATTATGGGCATTTACCTTCTAATGCATATATATGTAAATACGTATGTACGCATAGTTAGTAGGAGAGGCCTACGTCCAGCTGTGGACTGAGATAGGCTGATGATGTGCTAACGCTCGGTTGTCTATCGTAGTTTTTTTTGTTTCGTTCGAGAGTTAGCGTTAGGGATTTGTACCTTGGCTACGCCTAATTTCATCGTACGATTCCTTGACGCAAGTTCATCTAGCTATAACGTAGCGATGGAATAATATAAAGAGTTGTCTTCGATCACGGTCAACAAGACAAACACAAAATCTCAGCCACTAACTACATAAGTAATACGAAGCCGAAACGCAGCTATTAAAATCTGGCAACTCTCAACACTTTCAAGTAAATCTGTATTTTAACGGAACCCTCATTTTCCTACATCAAAAAGCATTTGAGTGATTTCTATCCATTTATCCCTGACCCTTGTTAGGCGGAAATGACCGGTGTAAAACGGTAGGTGATATAAAATGTTAAATGCAAGCGCCTGACGAATTCTGAGGGGCAAAAACGCTTGATGCCGTAACGTAAAAATGGCGGAAGGCGCCCAATGAATAATAATGTAGATATTATGGGGAAGGAAACGTGATCATGATATACTCAATAATATATCGACGGTTACATTTACAAATGAGATCCCAATTTCCTTTATTGTAAGATCAAGTGTCTACGTAAATTGAACGATTTACAGTTAGCAGATATTTTCATGGCGGAGGATTCAATATATTATTATTTATTTCATTACCTATAGTTATTATACTCAATAATTAAAACCTATTGTACCTAACTATTTAACTGACTAATACTATTAAAAATACTCCATATTTCCCGAAGTGGAACGTTCCTATTTTGTACTAGATTTTTTACATATTACGGGACAGGATAGGTAGAATCCTTTGTAACATCAAATTATAATGTAAGTAATTTTTCTGAATTAATCATTATAGGACTATTCAATCGTGACACTTGCAATTTTGATATCTACGGAGCTCATAAAGTATGATGCTTTTTTGATTTCGATGGAAAAATCAAGGAAACTCCAATACAAAATTTAGTGGATATTAAATTAGCGTCCATTTATCCTGTAAACATTTTAAACATCTAAGTATTTGAAATCAGCGCGTTTCGAGTTTATTCTATGAAAAATAAATTATACCCAACCCGTTTTATTTGACCGATAACCGATTTCCTTAACCGATAGTGAATAAGTATATCCGGGTCTAAAATGTCTAAGCCTATCTTAAATATTTTACTCTCGATTGAAGCCAAAGTTAACTTGGTATATATTATAGTGATGCATAAGTTCTCATTTCACTTCAAATAAATTTGTCAGTTATCAGTATACCTAGTGAAAATTATTACTACTTAACGAACAAGAGTAATATTATTTAACAAAGAACCCGCTTCAGCGCACTCTCTGCTAAAGTTTATTATTCAATAAAACAAAATAGGTTAAGGAGTTTATAAGTTATAAATACTCTTTATATAAATAAGGTATGTTCAAGCCTAACAAGGCTCTTCCAAGTTTCAAGTGATAGCAGTTCAGTGGTTCGGACACGATTGAGTAATATGAACAGGGGGGTTCACAAGATAATAAAACTGTAGTCCTAGTCATCGTTTAGTATCGTAGTCATCGCATAACTTGACCTCCTACATTATAAATAAATATCTTGGGACATCTTACACAAATCGACCTAGTCTTACGGTAAGCTCAATAATTAAGGCTTGTGATGTGGGTACCAAGCGACGATATATGTAATAGATAGATACATTATCATCATCATCAGCCTATGTTATGTTATTCCACTGCTGGACGTAGGCCTCTCCTATTAACTATACGTACAGACGCATTAGGAGGTAAATGCCCATAATCGCCACGCTGGGCAAAATAGATAGATATAGATACTTAAATACATAGACAGCCATGATCAAGGAACAAATATTTGTGATGAATACACACATATTGCCCTCGCAGGGATTCGAACCCGGAACCTCCAGCTTCGTAGGCTCACCAACTAGGCTAAGAAGGCTGAAATTGTGAAAAGGGAAGTATTATCATTTGTGTAACTGTAAAGTCAAAGGCAAAATAAACCGTGTAAAAAAATGCTCCAATATATTATTATGTCCCTTACATGTCCGTCTGTCTGACCGCAACGTTAGCTCAGTGGCCGTCAGTACTAGACACTTGCGATTTTGAATTTCCACCCATGATTATGAATAGATATGCTTATTAACGGATCACTCCTAGTATTGTTACATTCCGTATGCGTTATGAACAGTTGCTACTTATAAGGACGAGCAAGGATCCAGGAACACTTATTATAATAACAATGCCACTTGTAGTATGATGCTTGACATGCCTTTATTTATGGGTGAATCAACTTTTTTCTGTGTTTTTGTCGTGGTTACGGCGCTTGAGTCACGATGGATTTATGCAAACTTATGCCACTTAAACAAACAAACAGAAAATATGCATTTTTCTGGTGTTAATAAGCCCTTCCTTAATATGGCACCTACAATTAATATAGACTACAATAATGAACAATTTAAACTGCCCTGTGATATGACAGGAGCGGAATCCTTCATAGCAAAAATCAAACTGTCAGAGGGATTGAACGAAGTGTTTTATCGACTATCGATAAACGAAATCATACTCAATGAAACATCGTTAAAATGATGTAATTAGGCTTTTAAATATATACGCGTGCAGTGGCGACCAGATAATTAATTAGGGACATAATTACTAATGTTGGATTTTTTCTGTCCACCAATTATGTTTTGAATAAAACGTTATTTAATAATTGTTTAACAAACTCTAAACCATATAAAAAAATGTGTATTCCATTTTTGATTAACTTTCAATACTTTGTCACTTATTAAAATAATTTAAATTACAATGGCATAGAACAAAATAATGATATCCCTAATAATCTGCTGCCACTGTATAATACGTATGCGTAAAAGCCTTATTACGATAAATAAAAGTTAGCGACGAACCGTCAAGTGTCAATTATTTATCGATAGTCGATAAAACACCTCGGTCAATCCCTTTGACAGTTTAGTTTTTGCTATGAAGAATTCCGCTCCTTGTATGACAGTATTTAATACTTATAACAGCACCCAGGCATACCTAAGTCCAGTGTCAGGGGGAGAGGGGGGAGGGTAGGGGGGAGGCCCCCTCCCCCCTGGGTCCACGCCTGTCTCTGTCTTGGGTATTTTTCTATAGATGCCCATTATCTCTATCCTGTTTGTACACCTAACTACGAGCAATATTATAAAATACGAAAGTTGCCCTGTCTGTTATGCTTTCATGCTTAAACGATTTTCATGAAATTTTGGCAGTTGGCCAAAAAATTCTTAATCTGATTACAATACTACGAGTATGTATTTTCGATTACATTTTTATAAAACAACTGTTTACAAAATCCACTTACAAATGTAATTGTAAATAGTAATCACGAATCAGGATTCTTGCCCTACTCTGGACGTACTTAAAGACCTGGGAGACAGGATAGTTTTAATCCAGGAATTAAAAGTTTCCCCGGATAGCGCTAACTGAATTCTACACAGACGAATTCACGGGCCACAGCTTTACCCCTCACTCATAAACGTTTGCTAACTTAACAAGCCGCTAATAATTGTTTGTCCTTTTCGGTTTTAACAATGTGCCCATAAGAGGAAAATGGTCAAACAACGATTAGCGGCTTGTTAAGTTAGCAAACGTTTATGATTAAGGGGGTTAGTTCCTTATACTTGCTCGCTTTTGTACTTGACCAAACAAACCACGGTTTTCTGCGGTAAAATGGTAAATTGAGACGAAAATAAGTTAAACTTAACAGGTAGCTCTTACAGTAATGGAATCTTTTTAGCCGCCCAGACGGCACTTAGGCGTAATGAAGTGTCGTAATTAATTTTACCTCCCCCACTAGAAATGCTGCGTTTTAGCGCCTTATTACATATAATTTGTGTTTTCCTTGAGTCCGTATATCGTAATGTGTTAAAAGATTCGATAAAACCAGGGATCGGAACCGGTATTTTAGAAAAATCACGAAATAACCCAATATTTTAAGATGTTTTACAGTCTTTATGTAGTACACAATATTTTATGTAATTAGCAACATCGGTTTTTTTTAAATTACTCCACTAATACATAATATACATGTACAAATACATAATGTATATACCGAAGAATGAAATAAACCCGTTCTTTTGTACGTAGGTATATAAAAAAAAACCGGTATACGATCCCTAAATAAAACACCGAGAAACCAACTGCCGAAATTATTATTCTTCGAAGTGTATTTTAAAAAGAATGAATTAAGCTAGAAAATTAGGTATACCTACCAACTCCCATTCCAAATGTTTGATTTTACTGTATTGATCTCTGCATTGTGAGGGATGTTGGTGGAGGTAGTACCTAATTCAGATAAAAAAACAAGTACTGGAAAAAGCAGTTGATTGGTTTTTATATTTACACAAAAAGCTTTATACCAGGTAGTTTCTAATAAAACCTCAAAATTAACGTGAAAAAAAAACAATGTACGAGTATTAAAGTTCGATTCCACCCGTAGATTTTAATAAAAGTAATGTACAGCGAAGAAAAAAGCTAGATTTCTTACCTTTTTGTGAATAGAATAGTACTTTCACATTATTTATCAGTATGTCAAGTTGCTGGCTACTAAATCATTTAGTTCAGGATCTCTAGTGACTGATTGTGAGCTAGTGGCCGTTAAAATGGTGCATGAATCAAACTTTTTGACCTTATACATAGATCACATAATAGCGTTTAATATCTTAGCAAGCCGCTAAGCATTGTTTGTCCCTTTCGATCTTATTAATATGTCCATTAAAGTGAAAGGGACAAACAATACTTAGCAGCTTATTGAGTTAGACGTTTATGAATAAGGGGGTCATACATTTGCTGAATAAATAGATAAATTAACGCAAAAAAAAATGCGAAATTTCAAGTCTTAACATTTTTGTTTTTAGACGGTCTAAGAAATCATCATCATCGTCATCATATCAGCCGAAAGACGTCAACTGCTGAACATAGGCCTCCCCCAAAGATTGCCACAATGACCGTTCCTGTGCCACCCGCACCCAGCGGACTTCTGCGACCTTCACCAGGTTATCAGTCCACATTGTGAGGGGCCTACCCACGCTGCGCCTTCCGGTACGTGGCCGCCACTCGAGAACCTTCCTGCCCCAATGGCCATCGCTTCTACGTGCAATGTGCCCCGCCCACTGCCACTTCAATTTAGCGATTCGGAGAGCTATATCGCTATAAGAAATATGTAGTTAAAATTATGCGAGTTCCTCGCAAACATCCGAACATGTACCTCACTCGCTTCGGCTTGACAGTAAATTCTAAAACCCAAATATAGATATCTCGTACAAGCTCTGCGCAAAATCTTTTCAAGATGCAAACGCCAAGAATTCTGTGAAAATAACCAACAGCAGAAACTTCGGCTCGCAACCTTAATTTATTGAGATTACGAGGAAGTTCCTTCTACAATAGGTTTCCGTTTGCTTCGTATAAATAGAATGACATTTTCTATTTGTCAACGCTACAAATTAGAGGTTCTGTGAAAGGATATTTTTGGGAATCAGGACTTAAGTAATTTATTATTGTTAACATGCTTCAGAAAGTTTTGCTGGGACGGTCTTTAATTGGGCCATTATATTGAAAAGTTGTAATTTTTACGTAATTATTTTTCATGGAAATTCGACACAGAATCACGAGCTGATCAATTCTCATCATCATCATCTCCATGTCAGCCGAAAGACTGCTGAACATAGGTCTTCCCCAAAGATTGCCAAAATGCCCGGTCCTGTGCATCCAGCGGACTCCTGCGACCAATTCTAATAGAAGAAAAAAGTTGTCCGAAAATTTTCATCCTTCCGTTTGGTTACCATTTGTTTTAGTATGGAAATTAACGGACATTTTGTTTCTTCTTGAAAATTCTTGGGATACTTTTCTTCTCCCACTAGGATCAGAAGGGCCCGAAAATCTGAGTAGAAACCATATTAAAATAAATACAAATAAACAAAAAAGTTTTTGAGGGCACGGCATTAGGCATTGGTCTCACCGCGAGCTACTAAGCTATGAACTACGGACTATAAACACGAACAAAATAATATACGCACTCCCGTGTAAATAGAAGAAACTGCCATACTCGCCCAGCTATCCAAGTATTGCCGTGTCTCTTTTATTTACACGGGAGTGCGTATATTTTGTTCGTGTTTATAGTGCCTTACTCTCTACTTATGACTTCCCGCGAAACTGAATATTGATGACGTCAGCTCACATCGGAAACAATTTAATGTCTCTTTCGGACAAATTAATTTTAATTTATATTCATATTAACAGCCCGAATCTTTTCGGCATGGGATTGCTATTAACCGAGAAGAGAATATGGGTTCGAATATATCAACAATTCTGTTATTGAATTACGTTGATTACTCGCGGGTTTTTCGTGTATTATGAACAATTTTGATTGTACCTTTATTTGATTAACAGGGTCGGTAATTGTTTGCGTGGGTTTTCGGTTATCTGTGTAAAAAGTGTTTGGGAAATCTCTCTTTGCCCATTAGGAATAATGATGGTTGAAGATCTGACGACAATTATTGAATTATAAATATTGGGTAATTTTCAATGAAATTGACGTTTTTGGTCATGGACTTTAGTTTATCCCTAATTGAATTAAATAGAAAAATCGATTTTTTTTTCTGCAGTGCAAAGTGTGATTAAGGGTTTTTTTCACAATAATCATTGTTTTTTTTTCTTAGGTAACATACAAGAATAAGCCTTGAAAACAACTCTTGTCATATGCTGCCGGTTCATATGTTTCAAATACGTATTTTATGTTATGATAGTGCCTAAGGCACTGGTCTTACCGCGAAAGGTGCATTCAGACCAAACGAGCATTCGCTATTCTATCCCCCACTCTACGAAATCAACGAATCACGTTTTGTGTAAAGATCGAATTTCAAACAAGCTACGAACTATCGGCTACGTATAAATACGAATAAAAGATACACACACCCTTGTAAAACAAAAGGGACACGGCGGTGATAGCTGGACTAGTATCGCCGCCGTTCTCGTATCTAAGTTTTATGAAATGGAGATAAAAAACACGTATCACAAGTGTTTAATGTTACTGCCAAAAATAAGATTTAGTTTGAATTTGACGTCAAATACACAACATTCATTGCACGGAAAATAGATTTGCCTCAAAATCCGATTGTTACTGTGGCAAAGGATAAATTAATGAATCCATTCTTGACTGCACCAAGAATCTGGAATAGAAATTGAAATGCAAAAGTCATAGCCATTAAAAAATCATAACGAGCATAAAATTTTTCCTCCAATTTCGCCTTCGTCGCCCAAATTCCGCCATAACTCTGCGAACAGAATTCATAATTCCAACATCTATGGAAAATGCTACAATTTCCAAACACCTCGTGTTACACTTGTTCCTATTTTGAACTAGGGTTGCGGAATTCGTAATTAATGACAGGCAAAACATTGGAGGACCCGACCTGCATGCAAAAACCCTCTGAAGATCCTACGCCCATTATTTATTGGGCAGTCGCCATCAATTATATCGAAGCGGCTACGGTGTGCACTTATATCTGAATATGCACTCTAACACCTGGTAATAAAGGCTTGTTCAGATATTTTTGAGCACCCTGGTCGCTCCGAAATTATTGATGGGAACTCGACAAGAACCGCAGTGTTTTGCCTACTTTTTTGTTACGAGCTGTTGTAACAAAATATTTGGGTAATTTGATGTTTTTGGAAGTAGATGACATTGTAGATTTTATTAGCTTAGAAACAAGGATCGGACAAACGCCCGTCATTTTGAAAACATAACCCTGTTCCGTACAGTAGAGACTTCCTTATCTTATGATGTTAACATATTTTATTTAATATGACGTTTTTTTAATAACGCTAACAAAACTATATATTCAGGAGATTCAAACTCTTTCTTACTAATACAAGTTGTACATATAATGATTGGAACCAATAAACGATTTAAGTAAAATTAATTGATAAACGCGATATACATAATCCGTTTAAATAGTTTTATTTCATGAATAATTATCGCGGTTACCGAAGAAGATATTATACAATTTATACATACACTCAACACATCGAAATTTAATATGAAACATTCTAAATCGTTTATGAGTTACAAATTCACAATCATGGTGTGTACAAGTAGGAGTTGCGATCTAGTACATACTTTGTGATAGTGTTATTAAAAAATATATTTTTAAGATAAGTTAATATCATAAGATAAGGAAGTCTCTACTGCAAGGAACAGGGTTATGTTTTCAAAATGACGGGAGTTTGTCCGATCCTTGCTTAGAAACTAGCGTTGAAAATGACATGTTAAATATATATATTTTAGCCTATATAATGTCCCACTGCTGGGCACAGGCCTCCTTTCATATATGAGAGGGATTGGACTATAGTCCTCATGCTGGCCCTAAGCGGGTTGGGAACTTCACATTATAGACCTTTGAATTACTTCGCGGATGTAAGTATGCACGTAAATATCATCTGATATTTCGTACATAAGTTTCGGAAAAACTCATTGGTACGAGCCAGGATTTCAACCCACGACCTCCGGATTGAAAATCAAACAACTGAACCACCACCGCTTACATACATGTTAAATACATGTAGTTATTTTATATATTTATAAATAAATAAAATGTTCATTTTACTTTCCCAATTTTTATTTATATTATTATATCGTATAGCCAACGTGTATTTTACATGAAAAAAAACGTATTTAACATGTCATTTTCAACGCTATTAGAAACATAAGCGTTTCTAAAAATAAAATAAAAAAACGTTTATTGCCCAAAAAAAACAAGAATAAACAATGAGAGGAAAAAAAATCTTACAATAGGTACATATAAGTAGGTAGATACAATACGAGTACAGTAGAACAGGGTTACTTTAGGAAAAAAGGGGTTACTTTGATAGATGTAAAATCGCCATAAAAGTGTCAATTGAATTTAATTTATTGGTCCGTTTAGGTTTTAAGGTGCCTTATTAAATACCGATTAGACTCAACTGACATATGACGTAAAAACATAAATGGTATGAGTTAAAAACTAAGATTTCAAAGTCACCCCTGCATTTTAAAGTCACCCCGTTCTACGGTATTAACAATAGGGGCAATAGGTAGGTACCAGTCTCAGGATATGCTAGATTAGTGGAATTATCCAGCCCTGATTTTCAGCCTGGTCCCTTTGGTCGGGAAGCGTTTGGTGCTTGAGTAGTTTTTCATGCATGTGTGTGTGGTTGTGTGTGTGTGCATAAGAAGTTTGACTGTGTGCGTGTGTGTGTGTTCATGTGTCTAGCTATTCATAAATATTCGCAATATTCTCAGTTTGTACAGACTTTTCATGGTTTCGTAGTAAGCTAGCGCTAGGAACTAACCTATATCTAAGGTTGGCCCTTGCGGCATTGTACCGAGGATGCTGATGTTCTGTGCAAGAAAGTCGCCAGAAATTTAAAATTGAAAAAGTCATTGGCTTTTTCCGAAAAACACGAGGCTTTTGGAAAGAAACGGGATTTCTTCCGGAAATTTTCAACGCTAGTTTATAAGCCTTCTGATCGTAGGTACTTAATAAAATATTTTAAAAATAAAAATAAAACCGCCTTCAAAAATTCGCCCGAACTAAAAAGTTAAAAATAATTTTGGTTCCTACTTCTTAGGATTTCCTACTCAAACCTTTTACCCTATTCATTGAAATAAAACATTATGGCTAGGTACCCTACAGATTTCTTAGAAGTCGGTGCCAAGCCGAATACGTTCATAGGTATACAGGGTGGAAAGGGACGACGTTCCTTCCCGCTACCGACCGAGTCTACCAACCATTATGAACTTTCAGTATGGGACCAACATCGAAAGCGTACATGGAAAATTGACTTTTCCATACTATTGAACTTTAACTAATCACTCACTTTGTATGAGGGGTTAATTTTTTTTTTAATATTTCGATGTCGGTCGCATACTGAAAGTTCATCGTAATGGTTGGTAGACTCGGTCGGTAGCGGGAAGGAACGTCGTCCCTTTCCACCCTGTATATTAGATAGAGCTTTGTAACTTACTGTCACTTCGATTACGCTTTTATCAACAGAATGGTCTGCCTCAGTCATTTTCATGAAAGCATAACCGGAGTGACAGTAAGTTACAAAGCTCTATCAAATACATATAAGTACTCGTAAAGTGAACATATTTGGCTTGGCACCGACTTCTAAGAAATCTGTAGGGTACCTAGCCATAATGTTTTATTTCAATGAATAGGGTAAAAGGTTGAAAGGTTTGAGTAGGAAATCCTAAGAAGTAGGAACCAAAATTATTTTTAACTTTTTAGTTCGGGCGAATTTTTGAAGGCGGTTTTATTTTTATTTTTAAAATATTTTATTTTTTGCTTTTTAGTAGTGTAAATATAAAATCGTTATTCAGTATGCTCTAAATACTTATAATTAGAATGTACTGCACTGTAGTAGGCCATAAAACCTGAACTGGCGAACTTATATGAATACAAAAACAATTTCAAAGGTAACAGACTTAGCATGCCAATATTATTTAAAGAATCACTAACCGCTAACCGACATGTCATAACTACTAAGCAAACACTTGAATAGATCTCGAAAATGTATGACATTTGTTATATACAAAGAATGATCCTCCAACCCCTAATCGTTAAGGAGTTATTCCTTTCATCATCAGCTCACCAACATGAGACTATGACCACCTAAAGGCAAATACTCGAATAGCCTCCAAAATATATGAAATATGTTATATTTAAAGAATTATCCCCCAACTCCTAATCTCCAAGGAGTTGTACCTTACATCATCAGCTCACCAACATGAAAGGATGACCACCTAAAGGCAAATACTCAAATAGCTTCCAAAATACACGAAATATGTTATACTTAAAGAATTATCCCCCAACTCCTAATTGCTAAAGAGTTGTACCTTCCATCATCAGATCACCAACTTAAGATGTTCATGACTAGTTGCAAATACTTGATTAGTCTTCGAAAATAAATGAAAAATGTTATGTGTGCCTACAACATTTGAAGAGTTCCCTCGATTTCTCCAGGATCCCATCATCAGATCTGAATTCGGTGACAATGGGACCAACTAGAAGGTATACCCTTTCAAACAAAAAAAGAATATTTCAAATCGGTCCACGCGTCTTCGAGTAATCGGGGAACATACATAAAAAAAAAAAAAAGATTTCGACGAATTGTAAACCTCCTCCTTTTTGAAGTCGGTTAAAAATGGCAAATTAAGTCAAAGCAATTATCATTTACTTCTCCGCATTTTCATAACTGTCACGTCACAAAACTGTACGAGAAATATCCATGCCCTTGTTATACGGTCTACTTATAGGTACATACCAAAATAAACGAATTATCAACGCGATGCACTCGTGTATTGGCAATGTGACCGCAAAACAGTCAGAATGAGTCAAGACTAGGGCTTCCAATTATTCGAAAGCTTAAGCCATTCGAATAATTTTAAGAATATCACAAAAAGTTTAAATTACGGGTAAAAGTACTTTGTGTTGCATATTTACGTCATGTATGAAAATAACAAACATAGATAACTAGAGATTATTACGCTACAGGCGTATCCTAACTGTGCCTCGTTTATTTAGGGAAACCAGGGTGCTTAGCCAAGTTGCCAATCGCCAACGCCTAATCTTCAATCGTAAGCGAAAGGCAGCTAACTGTCTTTGTCGCACTAATATGAAAGAGTGACAGAGAGGGAAAACTACGATACGCTACTAAGCGCTAGCGATTGGCAACTTCGCTAAGCGCCCTTGTTTTACTAGAGAATACGAAACATTTCATGAAAATTCGGGGTCCACAAATAAACAGTTCTCTAATACAGTAGGTAGCCATCAGATATATCAAAGCCGCCAGAGTGTTTACAAATATCTGAGCACGCCTTTATTGTCATGGTGTTAGAGTACATGTTCAGATATTTTGAGCACCGTGGCCGCTCCGATATATCTGATAACGACCCTAGAATAGTAATACAGGGGTCGGCAATCTTTTAGCAGCCAAGGGCCACATAGTAGTTAACGCAATTGACGCGGATTGCACTTAGTTGCTGACTGGGAATGTAGCAATACACTATTTTGCAAATAACGTTTTATTGAAGACGATGTGTTAATTATCTTCTCAGCCTAAAGACACTATACAAAATAGATAAGGAGGCTCGCGGGTCGCAACGCAACAGACCCATTCGTGGGCCGCCGGTTGTCGACCGCTGGTGTAATAGAATTAGTGTTAAAATGTTATAATTGGCATGGTGACTAGCAAGTCAAATCGGCATCTTTTTTCGAACTGTCAAAACGATCACCAGTTTTATATGAAATACTCAAAAGTGACGTCACCTTGGAGTACTGCCAATGACCTACTCTTTTAAGTTCTTTTCAATTTAATTTATTAAGAAGTTCTGTACAAAAATAACTGCAATCTATGTCTTAGTAATAAAATTTCTTCGTGTATCATGTTATGTCGTGCATAATGTTAAATAATTTATTTTAACTACAGTCATCAATGTCATCATCCCTATTGTTGCTGATATCTGTAGAAACGTAATTTTTTGAATAGTAAAAAACATTCGTATACCTCATGCCGTATTATTCGAATACTGAAATGGGAAATTCGAAGTTTTCGAATATTCGGATTGGAAGCCCTACTCGAGATGCGCTAGCTGTGTGGGTTTGTGGTCCGGATTAGAATACCTAATAGAGAGGGCTATTTAGGCTTACGTTTTGGTACAGCAAATTCAGTGGGTACCCACTAATTACAGATCATTAACTGCCTGTTTCATAATCCCTGGATAAATATATTATCATCATATGTATGTATCTCAAAAGGTAAAGGTTTACCTTTTGAGATAATAAGTAAAAAATAAAAAAACTAGTCATAATAGCACAAGGGTAGATATTGTTCCCTTATTCAGCTACGGCATTTTAAGTTCATGGTGGATAATGTATAAGACTAAACTTTGATACAAGATTGATGATGGGCAGCAGCGTCATCATGGCGATCGCCAATCCGCTTGCCCATCAGCGTGGCAATTACGGGCATTTACCTCCTAATGCGTCTGTACGCATAGTTAATAATATATCTTTCCACGTCGACGGTAATGATGCAAATAATCTGAAGTTAAAAAACACGGCGATCTTCACAGAAGATTTTGTTTGAACCTTGCTGCGCATTTTTTTATCAAATCACTTTCGGTGAAAGCAGTGCCTATGGTTGTAACCTATACTAGTATGTAAACACAAAAATATTTGATAGTTGGTTGTTTTCGTTATGTTATATTCTTGAGGTGATGACCTGGTGAAGGTCGCAGGAGTCCGCTGGGTGCTGGTGACACAGGACCGGTCATTGTGGCAATCTTTGG
Source organism: Thaumatotibia leucotreta (assembly GCA_025490895.1). Classification (NCBI taxonomy): domain Eukaryota; kingdom Metazoa; phylum Arthropoda; class Insecta; order Lepidoptera; family Tortricidae; genus Thaumatotibia; species Thaumatotibia leucotreta. The sequence goes on along the minus strand of JALPQI010014390.1, from coordinate 3,476 downwards.
GGAGGCCTATGTTCTACAGTGGACGTCTTTCGGCTGATATGATGATGATGATAATGAAATTCTTGAACGTTCATGGAAAGGTGTAAAATGTAAACTTCTGTAATAGCTGAAATATACAATTAAATTAGGTAGCTGATCATACATACCAATTGACAGTTTTTTTTAACAGCTGGTACATTTTAATAGGGTAGCTACCATAACGTCACGCAAACGACAAAAAGTAAATGTTTTCATGGATTGCTCCTTATAACCTTTCGTCGGTTCCTGTCAAAAATGTGCTATTAAATCAAAAGTTGTGACCTTGAACGTCTTACGTATAGTTTAAATTTTAACGGCACGAGAAGGCCGATTTTGGCTCAAACATAGACGAAAGGGTAAAGACCAGATTGCGTTTCGATCAATAAAAAAATCAAAACCGATTTCTCAAAAATCCCATCATCAGACACCATTTCGGTGACAACGGTATAATTTTGGGGTTATACCCGTTCGAATAAAAAAAACACAATCGGTTCACGATTCTTGCAGATATCGGGTAAAACATACATACAACATTAGAATTGAGAACCTCCTTCCTTTTTTTAAGTCGTTAAAAAAATCGCAAAGCGGTGTCTTTAAGTTATCTCGTCTATGACAATTATAACCAATAGTGTCAGTCTATTCATCGGTGGCTGGCGAAACTTTTTAATTCGACGCTCTCATTAGGTATTTTGAAAGCGTCTCTGGGACTGTGAAAACGGCAGACGTGACGACTGAGACTTTAAATTACATTTAACACTTTGAGCGCCAGAAGCCCGAGTGTAGGTAATAACTTATAAAAAACATCTTGATCGCGTTTACGTTTTCATCGTCAATTTCATACAAATGAGACATTACGATGACATCATGATGACATTATAAGTTATTACCTATACTCGGCCTTCTGCGAGAGCTACGCGCTACGCTCGTAGCCGATCCCGTGACTTTTTCGCTTTGTAGCCACTATGGACCACATATGTAGAACTCCCCTCCCTTCCCAAAGCTCAATGATTTTTTTTTATGTGACGAAGGTAGACAACTGAGCTCTCAGCCCACCTGATGGAAAGCAGGAACTGAGGCCATGTCCATGTGATCAAAAAATCGCCTATGCGCTGCCTACCCTGAGGACTTAGAGGGATTGCCTCTATCTATGCCAGTAATTACACCGGCTATCTTACCCCAAAACCGAAACATAGCAGTGCAAACACAGCTATTTAGCGGCAGGTTAACGGGTAAGGGGTGTTTCTATGCGATTTTTTTACTCGTTTTTATTGTTCATTACCATCACCACTTTATTTTCCGTTTTATAAATGTAAACGAGACTATTACTTATGCCAGAATAGCAGACAAATATGCGTCTGCTACAAGATAACCGAAAATGACTCCACTGTTTATACACAGTTCGTCAATAATTTGGTAACGGTAATGACTTGATTGGTGCGACAGAATAATCGCATAGAACTACCCTAAGACGGTGGTAGCTATCCGGGCGGACCCTGCACGAGGTCCTACCACCAGCAAAATCTAAGTGTTAAGCGTATGATGGTCACATGTTTACCGTTTATCGTGCTACTATTGACTTTCGCACTAGCCTGGCCGCTTCGATATATTGGTGATTGTGCCTTCAAACAATAGGCTATGAAATTATGCCTCGAGGCACATAGCCATACGGGATAGTAGTCGTACTGGACTTCTCTTTCAGTTTGGTATGTCAGATCCGTTCGTTAGGTATCCCGAGCAAGCCACGCTTAACCGTTTCAGTGTGGATGACACGCCAGGCGTGTCATGAATGATTTTAACGAATGGCGTATGACACGATAGGCGTGTCATCATATTCTATTGCGTAAGGCACGCTTGGCGTATCATGAAAAAAATGTTCGCCGCCATAGATAAAAGTTTTTGAAAATGGAACATGCAACGAATCGGTTAAGTCCGTACTGATTCGGGATGTTACTGGATGTGGTCTCATAAAGATAGGGAGCTAGGAATAAAGTAAGAGCTTTCTCGGGACTCTTAATATCGCCATATAATAATAACATATCTTCTTGTCTGGTACTACTTTCATGACAAATTAAATTTTAAGGACATAAGTGGATGTTAATTTTGATTGTTTAGCCCATTTATTAGTACATTGTGCTTCAAGGGAGGTAAGTATGGAATTACTAACGAGACTGTTAGAAGCTCGACGCCGTTAGGCGGAGGGCTTTTATGACTCGAGTTAGTATTCCGCTTACCGACCGTAATGCAAACAATGTTTTTCATCACACTTGCCGACAAAAAAAATGTTTTAAGCATAATATTATTGACGTACTGACATTTCTATTACTCCCTAGGGAATTTCACTTTTCTTTTACTCCCGCTACGCACGCAAGCAATGGCGCCCTTAGACAGCAAGTGTGATGAAAATATTATTATCCATTTACTTTTATATATTATCAATTATCATGCAAATTAGTTGTCACCGTTAAATTTCGGTTTTCATTTATGTAAGTTAAAATAATGATTCGTTTTAGGTAAAAAAAAACCGTGACAAATGAGATGGGTCGCTTGATTTGAGTATTGTTTCATTACAGAATACCACACCGAGTGCTTCGAAGGCAATGTAACAATATGCAGGGCAAAGTGGCATTATTTATGGGTCGTATGGAAATTAGCCGCGAGAAATGGAACCATAAGATCGTTTGCGAGATAATCGTCCCGCTTGACGAAGGGCGTCCCCCAAGGACGTCTATTTTGGGACATGTCAATAATAGATATATACTTTGTATAATACGTAGACAACAATCATGACTGAAAAAATTGGATAGTTAATGCCTGGAACGGAACAATTCACCCTTCAAAGTTGTGAACGCAAATAGTGTTAACTAGTTCAAAAATAGTTCACATTGTTTTTGATGATTTGTCAAGTCTATTTATGAACTAGTTAACACTATTTGTGTTCATAACTCTGGAGGGTAAATTGTTTCAGGCATTAAGTAACAATTTACCCTCCGAACTTATGAACACAAATAGTGTTAGCTAGTTCAAAATAGACTACAAATTATGAAAAACAATGTGAACTGTGCTAAATAAACTCTGATTTAAACGCAGCAGCAACATCTGCCTGCCTAAAATATAATAAATATAATCACCAAATTAAAAAAAAACCGACTTCAACCGATTTTTCCAAGATTCCTTCATCAGACCGCGTCTTGGTGCCAACGGGACCAACTCGGTTTAATTTTATCTCTCTCCCTGTACACACATGAGCAGAAGAAGTGTAGACAGCGAGCGGCAGGTCTGAGTTGTAGCGAAGCCAAGATTGCTCAAGATAAAAAAAGCGTGGGAGGATCTTGCGGAGGCCCTAAGCACCTCCAGGATGCCTTAGGAAGGGGGAGCATGGTGGTAGAATGTACACGATCCCAAGATACTCTCTGTAACGGAAGAGAAGGCAACGTCACAGGGGAGATAAGTGGGTATTC
>JALPQI010014389.1:0-24251 GCA_025490895.1 Thaumatotibia leucotreta | reverse complement strand
CGCATGTAATCGTATCGTATTATTTTACAGTGGCTTGTTTCTCAACATCTTGGTGCAGTAGGCTGCATTTCCTTGTACAAGGATAAACGTCGATTGCAAGATAAATATGGACAGCTGCAAATCAGACAGGAAACCGGTTTGTATTTAAATCAATCGACATTGAGATACAATCTCATCGATTTAGCTGTCCGAGAGCTTACCGCGAACGAAGTGTTGCTTCTCTCTCGTACTTGCGATTTCGTATGCAAGTGTGACAGAGATGCAACACTTAGTTCGTAGTTCGCAATAGGGCTTCTGAGAGCTTACCGCGAACCACAAACGAAGTTTAGCCTCTCTCTTGCACTTGTATATTCGAACGTAAGTGTGACAAGGAGGCAACAAGTCGATAGGTAGGAATTCTGCTTCTTTGCTGACGTATTCGTAGTCGACGGTATCGATATTTAATAACTATTAAATTAACAATTTATAGTACTGATTTCCATCCATTCCGTTGAAAACATCTACGTATGACCTATAATTTTCATGGCGGGGTTTAAATACAAAGACATTTCATATATTTTATTAACGGGTCGAAATAGCTCTCCGAATCGCTAAACTGAAGTGGCAGTGGGCGGGGCACATTGCGCGTAGAACCGATGGCCGTTGGGGCGGGAAGGTTCTTGAGTGCCGGCCACGTACCGGAAGGCGTAGCGTGGGTAGGCCCCCCACAAGGTGGACTGATGACCTGGTGAAGGTCGCAGGAGTCCGCTGGATGCGGGTGGCGCAGGACCGGTCATTGTGGCAATCGTTGGGAGAGGCCTATGTTCAGCAGTGGACGTCTTTCGGCTGATATGATGATGATGATGATGATGTAGTTAATTTAAAGTGATTCTCGATCGCAATTATCTCTATTTCGAATAATCATATGTATTACTTACAGTAGGTAAATAATTTAGGTTATACATTTAAGTTCCCACACAATAATTCGAGAGTATACGACTAATTCAGATATTCACGGTGAGCTAAGCCATCGGATATTATTATCAAACCGGAATCAGAAAGGGATTGGAAAGTACCTACTGTTGACACAACAAATGACACTTCATTTACCTAGGAAAGAGTTGTTTATAGATGTAGTGAGTGATTAATTAATCTATTGTCTGCAAGTCTCGGGACTTAAACTATGACTATCTTAGATTGACTTATACACAGTTGTGTCAGTACTTTCGAATCCCATTCTAATTGCGGTTTGATAATACCTATGTCTGAGCGGCTAGGTTGGTCACAAATATCACAAGCCTCTATTATTATTTCATCACACTGTAAGACGTTCGAGAACCATGGAGCCGATATTAACATTAAAACTTTATCCATATTCATTCTCATACTCACTTAACCTTTTAACCGCCGTAGCCTAATATATCAGACAATCAATGTCAAGCTCACCTCGGCCTTGTCTGATAAATCAGACAAAATGTCTGATTAGGTTTTGACGGTGTAAGTTCGAACTTTGATCTGCGTGATGTAATTTTGTATTGGTGGCGATACGGGCACTAGGGTGTCTCATATTTTTTACGCATTTCAGAATTTAATAACGCATACCTCCTAAATCGGTTTCTTTAACCCTAAAACACTCTGGAAAAAAAATCAGCTGATTCGTGTAACAGGAACCCGTGCCGATTATCAACTGAAATTCCCATACAAATTTACTATGAAAAAATTTGGTCAGACAGTAAGTTGATGATAATGTATTGTTTTTCTGTTCTCATCAAGTTAATTTCATAAAAAAATGTTTATACGGAAGTAGTAAAAGTTAATAGCATAGAAAAAAAAATCGTCAATTTTATACATTGTACCTATAGGAAAATGGCATGAAAGTGCACGGGTTTCAGTTACAGTGTTTTGAGGTAAAATAAACCGATTTAGGGGGTATGCGTTTGTAAGGTAATGTTTATTGAGACAACGACATCTTGAAAGTGTTCTTCATTTATTTTGAGGTTTCCTGTCCTGTCCCTTTCCTTTCTCAATCACAACATTTTCTATAATCTATCCTTATCGCTCTTGCTATCAACTATTGAATGAGAGTATTATGGTTCGACCTGAATATCGATTTTGCCCTTACATGCCCTTTGAAATTTAAATAAACCTTTTTTAATTTAAAATTTCACATTCACTTTCAGCCCTTACACGTTATTTTCTAAAATTCCTAAAATATGGGACACCCTAACGGGCACGCTCTATGAAAAATCCCTAACCGTTAAAAGGTTAATAATAACCTTTTTCATCACACTTGCTGTCTAAGCGCGCCATTGCTTGCGCGCGTAGCGGGAGTAATAGAAAAGTGATATCCCCTAGGGAGTAATAGAAATGTCCATACGTCATTTAATAATATTATGTCTTAAAACTTATTTTTTTGCCGACAAGTGTGATGAAAAACATTGTATGCGTCACGGTAGGTAAGCGGAATACTAACTCGAGTCATAAAAGCCCTCCGCCTAACGGCGTCGGGCTTCTAACACTCTCGTTAGTAATTCCGTACTTACCTACCTTGATGCACAATGTACTATTACATATATCTTTACACCATACATTTCTCAAAATTCATTACATTTATACACGGTGGAATTTAATCGGTGAACAGGAACCCATTTTTCTAATTCAGTAATCGATGGCGGTCACGTTTATGTAGTACTTAAGTGGAACCAAGTTTTTTTTAGCATAAAATTTTTTTATGTTGAAATTAAAATTTATTGTCACCCTACTAATGGTTTAGTCTGAAAAGTTTAAATACCTCTTTTCAAACTATCAGCCATAGAAACTTAAAACATAAATGAGCAGTAACCACTCACATGCTTTAATTTTTGCGATAGACTCTATTCCTATGTAAAATAAGAGTGATGCATGGCTGATAGTTTGAAAAGAGGTATTAAACTTTTCAGACTAAACCATTAGTAGGGTGACAATAAATTTTAATTAAAGTTTAATTTTTACATAAAAATTTGTCTATGCTAAAAAAAAAACTTGGTTCCACTCAAGTACTACATAAACGTGACCGCCATCGATTACTGAATTAGAAAAATGGGTTCCTGTTCACCGATTAAATTCCACCGTGTATAATTATTCTGACTATCAGAGACTAAATCTCTAGTTAATGTACTATAATTATCTGTATTTAAATGAAATCAAATTTATGTTTCGTTTTTAATTAATACATGTTAGCTGTAAGATGTTATAAAACTATTATTTGAAAAAAAAAAAGTCCCGCTGAGTTTCTTGCCGGATTCTTCTCAGGCAGTGGTTAAGTGTAGGGTTAGAACCGGAAGTAGTTTTTTTTTTCTCTCATTCGCTATTTAGTTTAACGATTCAAAAGCGCTCGTTGCTGGGCCTAATTGAATAAAGAATATTTTAACTTTGACTTTAATTACTTGCGTTCGAGTGCATGCTCAGATATTTATGACGGCGACTGAACAAGCACTCTACCACGTGCAATCGCATCAATATGCCGCGAGCGTTATCGGAAAGAGTCATTAAGGAAACAGGCACTCGTGTCGAGAATTCAAATTGCATACTCTCGATTAGGTAATCTAGTAGATTCTGTGGCAGCCGGTTATGTATTGGGAAGCAGTGGCGTTGTCTGGGATTTGGTAGCATGGTTAGGATTACCCATCTTCATATTCATTTTTTCACACACACACACACACACACACACACATCATCAGCCTATCTCAGTCCACTGCTGGACGTAGGCCTCTCCTATTAATTATGCATATAGTATGGATCTATGCATAATTAATTAATTAATTTCTCCGAATCGCTAAACTGAAGTGGCAGTGGGCGGGGCACATTGCGCGTAGAACCGATGGCCGTTGGGGCGGGAAGATTTTTGAGTGGCGGCCACGTACCGGAAGGCGTAGCGTGGGTAGGCCCCCCACAAGGTGGACTGATGACCTGGTGAAGGTACAGTAGTCCGCTGGATGCGGGTGGCGCAGGACCGGTCATTGTGGCAATCTTTGGGGGAGGCCTATGTTCAGCAGTGGATGTCTTTCGGCTGATATGATGATGATGATGATGATAATGGACCTATGGACGCATTAGGAGGTAACGCCCATAATACCCAAGCTGCGCAAACGGGTTGACGATCGCAGTATTGTGTCCATTACGTTGACGCTGCTGCCCACCATCAATCTTCAATAAAATGGTCAGTGACACTTCAATCCCTTAGTCGACTCTTACGACATCCAGTGGGAAGAGTTGGGGTTGTGACAAATGTATTCTTACTGCCGTCACCACGCGGCACTTTTAGATCAGTTATAGCTACGCTACAGGGTGAAACATGAATCGTGAACAGTAATACGTTTTTCTAACTCTATAAGAGTGAATCAACTTTTTTCTGTCTGTTATTGCCATGGTTACGGTCGCCTGAGTTACGCTGGTTTTACGCAAAATGAAGGTACTTAATTTATGCAAACATGCAAATAATCCATGTTTGTAGATGACCCATTAAGGAATGGGTTTATTAACATCATAAAAATGCATGTTTGCATAGTTTAAGTATCATAGTTATGCATAAAGCCAGCGTGCCTCAGGCGACTGTAACCATGGTAATAACAGACAGAAAAAAGTTGGTTCACCCATAAACAACTTACAATTGAATGCCCCACAAGTTACTTAGAAATAGTCATGTTTTTTTTTTGTTTCACCCTATTTCACAACTCATGTTTTACCCTGTATTTTATTTCTATTTCGAAAACTTTACTCACATCACATGGAACTGTGAAAACATGTTAAGATAGTCTTTCTGAACAATGTTTCCCATGGGAATTCTGAACAGGGCTTGATCGTTATGGGAATAAAGACGAGTTTAACACGTTCCCCTCCAGTACTGTTTCACTAAGCGCTAACACTATGCCGATCGAAATTATCTGATAGAACTCCTATGCCATTGACACGATTGTACTCTTATGCCAGTGACACAGCACTTGTGTCAATACGTTCATATTTCTATGGCACTGGCATAGGAGGAAGAACTTGATTTATGCTAGTGGCATAAGAATAAGGTTACTCTGATCAGCTATGTGTGTCACGGGCATAGGAATCTGATTTTGTTGGTCACACACGCTGTGTCACCGGCGTCGAACGTGTTAAATATTTTTGAAAGCTCCGATATATCTAATAGCGACAGTACCTACTTCATAAAGTTCATAATAACTCCAAAAATGTATCAACGCAAAGCGGATGACGTCTAAAGCAAAATGTCGGCGCCTCCCAAAATATTCAAAACCTATTACGTTATTAAGGTTAAACGTTGCTCGGGGTGATCTCATCTAATGACGTTTTAAATCACCTGGTTTTTGGGACAGGTTAATTTTCGCCTTCTTTAACTGATTAGATAATTGAAAATTATGGCATCATCTGCTCTCAAAACAAAATTTACATGGTAACTACCCCGTTACAAATCATAGATATCATAATGTACTAATAATGTAAATTACCGTGTTAGTTTAACATCTTAAATATAGCATTCTACATAAAAGCGACATTTTACCACATATAGTATGCTTAAAAGGGCGTGTGTTGATTTATATAAGATAAATAAATAGTTATGCAGTACGAATACGAATGTACGAATTATTTAATAAATCTAAAGGAGTAGTTAGACCAAACTAGCATTCGCTCATTCTATCGCCCACTCTACGAAGTCAACGAATTTCGACGAATCACGTTTTGTGTAACGAATGAATTTCGTAGAGTGGGGGATAGAATGAGCGAATGCTCGTTTGGTCTAAATGCACCTTAAGCATTCACCTGAATTGTTTTCTCTTTGCTGTATACTTGTGTTATGCTATACAGTTTTAGTATGGCTTCTACCTTATTAAGGTTTGAAACTTTTAAAAAGTTGTCGAACTCACATAAAAGAGTGCTCAAGGCTATAAAAATATGAATAGGTACCCTTTACACCCAAATATTGAGTATTGGAGAATTTGACCCGGATATTAATTATCCAAAGAAAAAAAAACCCTTGCGAGTTTTATGACGTGTCAGCTCCAAAAGTTTTGTTAAAGTTTCACACCCGTTTTGCCGGACACTGATAAGTAGTTACGAGCAGTGTCCCACGTCACAGACCAGGTAAAACGCGTCAGAAATAGGATATCCACGCAAATCGGCAGGGCTTCCCGGCCGTGGGCGAAGCCCTACCTCGAATTAATGCGGCTTAGACGGCGGAATCAAGAGCGCCCTTGATGGCCAACAATCTAGTCTGCATTCACCACCGCTCAGGGTCTTCTTTCCCTGTTACCCATAACCAGAGATGGGACAAATAAGCGTCATTATTTGCAATAATATGGACATGGACGAAGCGTGAAGAAGCATATAGCGGGTCACCAAGGCGGTAGCAACTGACAGGTTACTGCTGGTCTCCTGTTCGTTGCCGCCGATTTGGGCTCTTCTTTTCACTTACGATCAGGTGGAGCGGAGCCACTTTGTAGTGTCAATATAAAAAAAGGCTCTAAAGTTGATTAAATTACTAAACAAGTAATCTTTGTTTGATACCGGTGCCTACAAATGGGCGTTTTCCAAAAAAATCCCAAAACCTGATTCTTCCAGGTGCTTGGGCTCATTCGAATCAGAATCACGAGCTGATTTGATAAAGATAAAAAAAAACTTAAAAAGAATTCCATTAAGTACGATGTCTTGAAAATAATTTCATTGCGTTAAGACAAGTTTTTTTTGTATTAACTCACTGCGAGCGTGATTTTGGGAAACCAAGAAATTATTTGATTGATTAATCAAATCATCATGTCATGGAGTCATGTCCATATTATTGCGAATAATGACGCCCGATCGCAAATAATAACAGAAGCCTTGTCCAGTCAAGTGCAAAAATAAGTATCAAAAGAATCTGCTCATAAATATGTTACGACGTTCTTATTACACTGAATGAGAGTGCACTGGGACATATTTTTGAACATTTTTGTATACACCTTTATTTTGTCTTTGACTGTCCTTACTGTGACTATAGTGTCAGTTAGTGTGTTTTGTTTCATATTTCCACGTTATTAAAGGTTTCGTAAAAAGCCTAATAGGCTAATTTCTGAAAGATTTTTACTATCCGTCATGGAAAATGCACACCTTAATATGGTGCAAGCGGTCAATTTGCCATAATTTCAAAGCCGATTTATCGACCATTCATTTGACGCCATTTTTATTTAGATGTGTTATCTTTGGGTAAGATTATGAGCCTTCGCTCGCATCTGAAGCTGTGGATGACCTTAGTTGAGACCGCACTGAAGGTTATTTTTATTATTTAATTAGTAGAATCAGGAAAATGGATCCAATTGTCTTATAATTGATGCAGATTTGTATCTAGTTTTACAAATCTGTGCTGCGTGATTAGAACTGCTTACAAAACTCTCACGCAGTTTATACAACACGACACTCAATTTAGGTTTGAATTAACAAAGAAAACGAACTTACTGTATTCATAGAAATTGTGTAGGTACGAATGTTTACCGAGCCGGCTAAATAGAGCACAGAACGATATAAAGAGCTTTTTTACTTTTAAAGACACCAATTAGCGTCAGACTAAACAAGCTTAATTGCGGTCAGGTTTATAACGACAATTAAGTACAAAATTTCAATAAAAAGTCGTATTTGGAGTTAATTTTAAAATAAAACGCCGATCAAGTTGAAATCCCTAAAGATATCGTAATTATTGTCGTTACAAACCTGACTGAAATTAAGGTTTTTTTTTTTAATATCACGATAATTATCGTGTGTCCCTAAAAGTGAAATGCCCTAAATTACAAATATTACAATCCGTTTTATTCCCCACGTCATGCCATAGGCTTTAATTTTTAACACTCTTGTCCCCAAGTCCTCATTGTGCGATCGATAAGTGATATAATATTCGGAAATTACACAAAACGTCCACTATTACACTACAACGTACAACGTTACAAGGTAACTGTCGAGCGGGAAGTCTATAATATATATATAAGTATTCAACTCTTTCGTGCTTTTCATTGCGGTATATATATGGGCGAATAAACTTTTTTCTGTCTGTCATTGGCATGGTTAAAGTCGCCTGAGTCACGCTGGTTTTATGCAAAATTATGCTACTTAAATTAGGCAAATATGCATGTAGTGCATGTCTGTAGGTGGCCCATTAAGGAAAGGGCTTATTAACACCAGAAAAATGTATGTTTGCATTGTTTAAGTAGCATAATTTTGCATAAAACCAGCGTGACTCAGGCAACCGTAACCATGGCAATAACAGATAGAAAAAAGTCGTTCCACCCATACTAGTAATACAACTAAAACTTAGGATTACCGTCTTCCATTATCAGATCTTCATCATCTGATATTAAAACAAAAACCGTTTAATAAATTGATGTAGAAGTAAAAAACCGGATATAATATTTATTCGCGGTATACATGATGCCTCTGTGCCGGCGCCAAAACGAATTATTTGACATCATATCTAGAGCTAAACGTATAATTATATTAATTATTGTAAATACCTTAAGGCAGATGTGTTCTTGGGTCTTACTGTATTAAAATTAGTTTAAGCTCTAGTTAAATACCTACTTTTTTGCATGCACGTACTCGCAATGCTTACTGATACCTTGTTATTACCTAATGTTAATTTAATTAAGTTTCTCTGAAGTGAAATGTATAATTTCTTTGAGAAATAAAGTTCTTTAAACCTAATTATTTCTGAAATTACGACTAGTATAATTGTCTGAGAGCGTCGATGTCTTCGACAGATTTCGTGAAACACGTTCGCAGATATATTTTTAAGTTAATACTAATAAATAATATATGAATAATTTTAACTAAAAACGTATGTGAAGTCAAGTTTAAAGTTGATGATAAAACGAATGTGTTCTAAAAATGCGTGATTATGAAACAATGCAAGTTTTTAACTGACAAACTGTATAAATATAGACACATCAGTTGTCCGCAAAAGTTACAAATAAAATAATCCATCTTGTCTATCTACGAATCTGATACTTACATGGAACTAACGGTTGAAGTACGCCAACTATAATACCCGGTCCTTGCATTTTCTCATTGACATCAATATGTCCAAAGCTGTCTACGTCACTGCCAGCATTACGGAAACGCCACTCCACTTCCGGAACTCTAGGGTTAAATCCGGCCCGTGATGTCAGACTTGTCGGACCAACAGGACAACTTAATGCAATCCAGTGATCGATCTGGACCAAGCAACTAAAGCAAATGGATTTCCTGTGTAAATTATAAGTTTAGACGTGAAATATGACAAGACTACAAGACACAAATCACCCCAACTGAATGTCATGTGGCTGTCATAAGAGTCCACTAAGCGATTGGAGTGTCACTGATCAAGTGATCATTCTTTTATAGATGGGAAGTGAGCAGCAGCATCATTATACTAGAAACACTACCTACTGCGCTCGCCAATCCGTTTGCCCAACGTGGCGATTATGGGCATTTACTTCCTAATGCGATACGTATAATAGGAGAGGCCTACGTGTAGCTGTGGACTAATATAGGCAAATTATGTAATGTGAACTCAGTCAATACCTCCTCAAGTCCTCATCAAAATGACTATGTGGGACATCCATTTTTTAAAGATTATTAATATTCCTTGATCGATTACTTATTGTGTCAACGTTATGCTGTAGCGACCGATACTCATGAAAATGGAAGAAAATAATTTATGAAAACAGAAACAAAATCTCTTGCATTCCAACTATAGTTTTTTTTTGTGAAAAGCCTATTAAAGTACTACACAGTCTACATTTGTGATTTGTAAAGAAGTGGATAAAGTTCCGTAATGTGTGGACTTTATGTGTCCCTACTCGTTAAAATTAACTGAATTAACTTTTTTATGTCTGTTATTGCCATGGTTACGGTCTGTTGAGTCACGCTGGTTTTATGCAAAATTATGCTACTTAATTTATGCAAACGTGCATATAGTCCATGTTTGTAGATGGCCCATCAAGGAAAGGGTTTATTAACACCAGAAAAATGCATGTTTGTACAATTTAAGTATCATAATTATGCATAAAACCAGCGTGACTCATGCGACCGTAACCATGGTAATAACAGATAGAATAAAAGTTGATTCACCCATGTAATAAAGTGGAGCTTGTACTAAAAAGGCTTCTAACCTCGTCCTGCCCGTGTACTAAATAAGAGCTTTTGAAATTGAAACCTAATGAGTTCGAAAATATAATCGCTTTTCTTTTGTTCTAAACAATCGAATATGTCCTTTATAAATCACATTGGGCAGGACGAGGCTAATTTAAATTAACAGTTGAAATTTAACGCGGATTATCCAGCACAGCAACCAGACACTTTCCAAGCGAGCAGTTCCACAAATTAGATCGCAGTATCCAGTAACAACGGGGAACGGGCCCGGTGCAGCGGAGCGAGCGCGCTGGCCCGTGAATAGTGCGCTTATCTGAACTGAATATACAAACGATACTCCTCCTGGAGTATGTGTGGCTGCTCCCGCGTTTCCGCTACTGCAGCTGTGGCCGGGTCGCATCCCACAAGGGTGGGACGGTCGTTGCACCGTCATTTGGGGACGGTGTTGAGAGGCTGTTGAGTGCGTTTATCATGAGCTGCCGCCGCGTTATAAACGAGGACTTACTTTCTATCCATCCCTTATCTCTAGCCAGAGGGCTCTCGTATTGGTGCGTTACTTTACTACGTTCGACGCCGGTGACACAGCGTCTGTGACCAACAAAATCTGACTACTATGCCTATCACATACGTGATCCAAGTAATCTTATTGTGCCACTAGCATAAATCAAGTTCTTAATCCTATGCCAGTGAAAATATGAACGGTTTTGACACAAGTGTTGTGTCGCCGGCATAGGAGTATAATCTATTCGGTCACAGATGCGCATAGGAGTTCTATCAGATAATTTCGATCGGCGTAGTATTAGCGCTTAGTGAAACAGTATACCGGAGGCGAACATGTTAACGCGAACTTACTTTCTATCCATCTCGCTCTGGGTCTCGTATTGGTGCGTTAAAGCCTGATTTTATTTCGATATGAGTTCTAAATAGTCCTAATTATATTCTCATCTCTCATAATCATCATTGTAATCATGAAGACATTCATGCACCCTAAGTAGGAATGCCAAACTTGTTTAAAAGGTAGCTTAAAACCCTATCTAGCACTTATATAGCCTTACGGTTTAGCTGTATAATGCTGCATTTAAGCTCGGAGCTAGGGCGTGTCTTATCTCAGGAGCGTGTGACACGGCGACTAAAAGCTATACGGGTTTATCTTGTTAGAGTGTACTTTACGACGCTGAAAAATAAAGTAGGTGGCACCAGATACTGCATGCAGGTTTATGGCAGTGACTGTACTTGCAAAATGCAGTAATTTGATACATTGTCGATTACGAAGATAAAGAATTCAATCGTTTGAGGAAATCAGGGTACAATCAAAATAGTACTAACTGTACCTATATTAAAAAATAATGACACATTTAGTTCAAAAATCTAGCGTACTAAATGAGTAGGAGTCTATCATGAAACGTTATCTTATCAAATTCAATTTTTAAACGTTAGAAAATTGAATGACTGTCCTCTATTATAATTTCATAATTTAGAAAAATATATGTAGTCACGTGGTTGTACTTAGGGCATGAAATCCCGGGATTCATTTGTATACAATCCCGGGATTTGACATTATAAATTCCCGTTACTATGCAATAACGGGACGACTATGCCGTTGCATACATTAGAATCCCGAGATAGCATGCACTAGTTGTACTGACAGTTAAAATGCTCGCGTTAGCTTATATTAGAAAAAATCCAAAATCATACTATACCTAAAGGAAATACCATAAAATAATTCCATTTATAAAATAACTGCAGATAAATCAACAGGAACACGTCGAAAATTCCCTTTGAATTTATAAACGTGAGCTTTAAATAGCGCAAATATACTTTGAGTCTGTACATCAAAAATGCACGCCAATTATTAAAATTGAAAAGCACTTACATGCAGTCAACGTCACAAGCGAATTGCAAATGGCGCCCACTAATGGACATACATATTCACAGTACAGTGTAATAACACAGTGTAGGGTCAAATACAGTAAGCTCTCACCAGAGATTGCTCCAACGACGATTATAACCGTTGGAAACTTCACCCCCTTATTTACAAACGTCTTCTATTCAGCACATCGCTACCTAAGGCAGGTAAGTATTAGGTAAGTATTGTTTTCCCTTTAGGTCCTAAATATAGACAATACATATTGATAACACCGAAAGGGACAAACAATACTTAGCGGCTTGCTAAGTAGGAGACGTTTATAAATATGGTTAGTCTATTCTATCGTGTATTTTCATCATCATCATCATCATCATCAGCCTATCGCAGTCCACTGCTGGACATAGGCCTCCCCAATTTCACGCCACCGTTCTCGATCTTCGGCTGCTCGCTTTGCTTTCGGCTGATCGTGTATTTTACCTAAATCGAAATCAGAAGCGTATGCTCCCAATATTAGGACAACCTATAAGTTTCAGTTCGAGCCTGTCTCAGAACGTTTAGTATTCTCTTTCTTCGTCAATTGTCAAATATGCAAGAACTACACGCCTCTATTTTTTAAACTGAAATTAAACAGAACAGGTTGTCTAGAAGTAGATAAATCGTATGTATCTTTCTCTCGGCCAGTCAAAAGATGTAAGAGAGATATCTAACTATATTTTTAGAATTTCGATGGTATTGGCTCTATTCTTCTGGGAGCTTAAAGAGCGATAACACAGCCACTGGGGAAAATCCAGGACAATTTCAGAATTTTCCTTTGGTCGGTTAAGTTGAGGTCGTAAGTGAATACCTATTCTGAGATTTCCCTGGATTTTCCCCAGATCAGCTATCCGATCGATGATTCCTTGCGAGTCTGCCGAGTAACTGGGTTTATCCACCTACATTGAACTACGAAAACGCGATGATCGCGGGAGATGATTTTGGGCTTGCAATGATTTTGTAGTGCCGTGTCATAATGTGTTTTTTTTACAATGACAGCGTTGTAAATAGATGGTGTATGTATTGCAATGCAAAAGTTAGTAACAAGAATACACACCTACAACTAGCGTAATAATCTGTTCATTTTCTAATCACCCTAATGTTATAAATATTAGATGTCAGTTACCAATGAAAAAAGACCTAGTTCAATGATCGACGTGGTTCACGTGGGATAGGATACCCGAATATTGTTAGGAAAAGCGTATATCTATGCATGTAGTGTGTAGTGTAAACTGTTAGAAGTTAGGCTACTCTATGCACTCTGGAAATAGGGCTGCCAATTACTGCCGCACGTCTGTGATTGGCCGCAGGGCTGGCAGCGAATTTCATTGCATATTATAATAGTAATTCGACTGCGGAAATTTCCGGCAAACTTGAATTTGTGGCGGCGGCATTAAATGTGGTAATTAATATTGAAACAGTTTTAAAAACGGAAACAATTTTACAAAGTAGTTACTATTTAAAAGTTTTATTTAATTCTCATTGCTCCACTTTTATTTATTAGATAGATTCCAGAGTCCCGTTAAACCTATCGGAAAGGTAATGGTTTTCATTTTAGGAACACATTTATGTAGGATGCGCGGATCGGAACGTAGAGAACGAATGAGTGATGTGTGAATGAGACAGCAATGAGTAAGTGTGAACGGGTGTGAGTGAGATGGCAAAACGCTAGCCAGACCGTTGGAATATTGTAACGAGCGCCGGTGTGAATTGTCGATTGTGCTAATGCAAAGTTGTGATTTTAACTAAAATATAGCTGAAGTATTCAAAGAAAGTTGTTTTCATTAGCCCGACCCACAGTTTTGGTGTCGGAAGTGTGGTCGGATAAAAATCAAGACGAGAAACGAGAAATTCACCATCGGTATACGTGACCTTCCCAAAGACTCCGCACGGAAGAGGACTTTAAGAAGACGAGCGCTACCATCAGATCGCAGAAGATGTCGCCTAAGAAGAACAGGCGGGCCAGCAGGCAGGGAGACTATGACGACGAGTCTTCGGCAGCCGTGTCGCGTGGTGTCGGCACGTTGCACCTCACAGAAGGCCTTATCCCCAAATTCAGTGGCCAGGATAAGACGTATCCGGCTACAAAATGGGTTCAAGACGTGGAGGATACTGCGGAACTATGTGAGTGGACGCCGCTGCAGCAGCTACTTATGGCGAGGAGATCTTTGTGTGGTACGGCATTGCTGTGGTTCCGTGCAGAGCGGATGTTTAAGACGTGGGAGGAGTTTAAGACGGCTATACTCAAAGAATTCCCTGATAATGTCGATTCGAAAACGATCCATGAGCTCATGAGTGCGAGATCTAAAAAACATGACGAGTCATGCCTCGAGTACATGTTTATCATGAAGGAGATGGGCAAAAGAGGGAAAATGGCAGACTATATCGCTATTAAATATATTATAGAAGGGATCAGGGATCTCGAAATAAATAAAGTGATGCTATACGGGGTAACGAGTTACAGTGAGTTAAAAGAAAAGTTGAAAATTTACGAACAATTAAAGGATAAAATGGCATCAAGTTCAAGTCGCGAGTCATCTAAACCGAAGCACGGAGACAAAGAAAAACATTCCCGGTGGATAAGGTGTTATAGCTGTGGAGAGAATAACCATACATCAAACGATTGTCCGCAGAAGGAGAAGGGGTTAAAATGTTTCAAATGTAATTTGTTTGGTCATATTTCGTCGCAGTGCAAATCACCAACAGCGACAACTTCACGCGGTACGGGCAAGGACGACGGAAATACACCTACGAACGGCAGTGAAGTTGGCAACACGAAGAAGTTTCACTCGAACACCGCTGGCGGCGCTGGCAGTTGCGCGAAACGGAGTTACGTCTGTCAAGCGAATGTCGCGAACTTCACTACGGAGGGCGGCCATGATAGTCGCCCGGACGCCGGCGAAATGACAGATAAACAACAATGTTTTGCAACGGATACGACAAGTGCGCGAAATTATGCAAACTTAGTAAACAAGAAGCCGCTTAAAACAATCTCGGTGTGCGATAAAGACGTGTGTGCCTTGATCGATTCGGGCAGCGACGTGAATCTATTGACAATAAAGTGCCTTAACGAGTTAAATGTGTCGATGCAGAGCTGCGAGTACGATGAACCCTTGACTGGACTTGGTGGATCAGTGAACTACTACGGACAATTAAAACTAAATGTACTGATTGATGACTATTGGTATAACGATGTATTGTTTTATGTGATAGCTAATGATAATGTGCCGGTTCACATATTTAATATGATTATTGGGCAAGAGTTACTAAAGCACTGTACGATGTTGATGGAAAACTGTGATGTTAGGTTAACCCCGCGCGCTCGCTGGGTGTATGAAATATGTGTGGATGATTCCTTTGTTGTAGGTAATGAGGTGAGCACTGAGGTCCATCAGCAAGTGAGCAGTTTGGTGGAGTCATATGTTCCCTTAAAGACGAAAGAGGCGCCGGTACAACTGAAGATTGTGCTCAAAGACGAACATCCGGTGGCTCAGCGACCTAGGAGGCTGGCTCCAAAGGAACAACAGGATGTGGACCATCAGGTAGCAAAGTGGTTAGAAGATGGCATTGTACAGGTGAGCTACTCTGAATATGCAAGCCCAGTAGTTTTAGTTAGGAAGAAAGATGGCTCTGTAAGAGTATGTGTAGATTACCGACGTTTAAATCAAAAAATTGTCAAGGATGAGTATCCTCTCCCGGTGATAGAGGATCACATAGACAAACTTGCAAGTGCTAAAATATTTAGTACTTTAGACCTGAAGAATGGATATTTTCATTTGCCTGTGGAGGCTGAATCTGTAAAATTCACGGCATTTGTAACAATGACTGGCCAGTACGAATTCCTAAGGGCTCCTTTTGGGTTGTCCATCTGCCCAAAAGTGTTCACAAGATTCATCACAGCAATATTTAGGGACCTGATTGCCAAGGGTGTTGTCCTAATTTTTATTGATGATTTAATTATACCAGCAGAAACTGAAGAAGAGGCTGTGATCCGGTTGGCTGATGTATTGGAGGTGGCTGCGCAGTATGGGCTGGAGATAAATTGGAGAAAGTCGCAACTGGTCCAGCGGCAAGTAGAATACCTGGGTCATGTAATTCAAGATGGAGAGGTGCGGCCTTCCCCGGAGAAGACAGATGCTGTTGCCAGATTCCCTGAGCCCACCAATACTAAGCAACTACAGAGTTTCATAGGTCTGACGTCATACTTTAGAAAGTATATACAAGATTTCGCAATGATTGCCAAACCCTTAACAGACCTACTACGACAAGAAAATTCATTTGAATTTAATGATCAATGCCGAGCTGCATTTGAAGAGCTGAAGAGAAAGCTAACAAGTCAGCCAGTGCTTCGCATATTTAACCCTAAGCTACACACAGAGATGCACACGGATGCCTCTAAGATGGCAATATCTGCAATTCTGCTGCAAAAAGGTGAAGACGGACAGCTGCACCCTGTGTATTATATGAGTAGGAAGACAACCCCAGCTGAGAGCAACTATAGCAGCTATGAGCTTGAAGGGTTAGCAGTAATTGAAGGTATAAAGAAATTTCGTTGTTACCTGTATGGAAGACATTTTAAGATAGTGACAGACTGCAAAGCATTTCAAATGACTTTAAACAAGAAAGACTTGGTGACGTCTACTAGGGTAGCCAGATGGATTATGCTTTTGCAAGAGTACGACTTTGAAATAGAACACAGAGCAGGCAGTAAGATGCCTCATGTAGACGCACTCAGCCGAAACCCATATGTGGCAGTAGCAAGCACTACAATTCATGAAAGCCTACGAAGGGCACAAGAAAATGATGAAGGCTTAAAAGCTGTTATGGAGATTCTTCGAGAGAAGTCTCAGTACCAGGACTACTATTTTGAAAGTGGTTTGCTCTACAAAGGCATACAGAAGCATCTTGTGGTTCCAAAGAGTATGGAAACCGAGATTATAAAAAGAGCACATGAGAATGGCCATTTTTCAAAAAAGAAGATGATCGAGCTTATCAGCAAAGATTATTATATCAAGAATTTAGATAGAAAGATTGAAGAGTTTATAGTCAGCTGTATACCATGCTTGCTAGCAGAGAGAAAGAGTGGCAAGCTGGAAGGTTTCTTGCACCCTATTGACAAGCAAGAGCTACCACTCGAGACTCTTCATATCGACCATATAGGTCCGATGACGGAGACCAAAAAAATGTATAATCACATTTTGACGGTTGTTGACGCCTTTACGAAATTTGTTTGGCTGTTTCCCGTTAAGAGTACTACAGCAAAAGAAACAGTTGATAAAATGATCATATTTCAGCAGTGTTTTGGAAATCCGAACAGGATCATCACAGACAGAGGTACAGCTTTTACAGGATCTCAATTCGAAGAGTTTTGCAAGGATGAAGGTATTGACCATGTTAAGATTACCACTGGTGTACCTCGTGGCAATGGTCAAGTGGAAAGGATTCACAGAGTCTTGACCAGCATTTTGACTAAGCTGTGCATTGAGGAACCAACACACTGGTATCGCCACGTGAGTAGAGTTCAGCGCGCGATCAACAGTACCCATCAGAGGAGCATAAACGCCACTCCATTTGAGATACTTATTGGTACCAAAATGAGGCGTAAAGAAGATACAGAGATTTATGAATTACTAGAGCAAGAAAATCGTGACAGCTTCATGCTGACCCGAGAAGAAAAAAGACTGAAGGCAAAAGAACAGATATTAAAGGTACAGGAGGAAAATAGGCGAACCTTTAATAGAAAGCGCAAGGAAAGCACTAAGTACACAGAAGGTGACCTGGTCGCTATAAAGAGAACCCAATTTGGGGTGGGAATGAAGTTAAAGCCTAAATACCTAGGTCCATACCGAATCACAAGAGTCATGGCTCGAGACAGGTACCAGGTGCAGAAGGTAGACGATGCCACTGAAGGCTCCCGCAATACTACAACTTCTTGTGATCACATGAAAAGATGGCCTGGTGAGTACGACCTACTTAATGACTTGTAGTTTTACATCAATATCGTACAGTGCCTAATTACCTTTTTAAGTAAAAGCAAAGTTGTTTGTTGTTGTTCTTAAGTATCTATAGTCTGAGGGCAGACCATTTGTCGGACGGCCGAGTTGTAGGATGCGCGGATCGGAACGTAGAGAACGAATGAGTGATGTGTGAATGAGACAGCAATGAGTAAGTGTGAACGGGTGTGAGTGAGATGGCAAAACGCTAGCCAGACCGTTGGAATATTGTAACGAGCGCCGGTGTGAATTGTCGATTGTGCTAATGCAAAGTTGTGATTTTAACTAAAATATAGCTGAAGTATTCAAAGAAAGTTGTTTTCATTAGCCCGACCCACATTTATATCGGTAGTGTATCAGGTTTTCCATTTATTTTCAACAGAAAGACAACAACAACAGATTCAATATGTTAACTAGATCAAGATTTTTTCAAACCACCATTACCAGGATTTGGCAAATGATTCGGTAACCAAGCGGTCCTCAAGTTATATCAAGATGCATTTAGACCAAACGAGCATTCACTCATTCTATCCCCCAATCTACGAAATTCGTTCGTCACACAAAACGTGATTAGTCGAAATTCGTTGATTTCGTAGAGTGGGAGATAAAATGAGCGAATGCTCGTTTGGTCTAAATGCACCTTCAGAATACTTAGCGTCAAGATAATTTTCCATTTCACAAACGTCAAATGGCCTCAAACACTCCGGTTTTAATCGCGCCATCTGTATTCATAGACACACGTCTTGCGAAGACTTAGGTCGGGCCGTTAATCTGAGAACGAGCACAGATCGCACAACTACGTGGTAGGTCCCATAATGACTTGGCCTAAGCAATATTCTGCAATGCGAGGGAAATAAAACTATGATTACTTTTCAATATATATATAATATAATATCAACACATTTTTGGCATCGTTGAATTAGCATCTCTATCCCTTTGTAAAAGTACGCCGAAGTTTTGTCCTCAAAATGGCCTTAAACGGCCGCCTCCAACTCTTCATCAGTAGAAAATTTTTTTCCTCGTAGGTCCCGCTTCAGATTTGGGAACAAGAACTAGTCGCTGGGGGCCATGTCCGGACTATACGGGGGATGGTTGACTTCGGTGAACCCACACTCGCGAGCTGCAGCCTTGGCCACGACGGCTGTGTGTACCGGAGCATTGTCGTGTAGCAGCAAGATGCCTTTGGCGAGCTTACCTCGTCTCTTTTCCTTTATGGCGGCCCGCAATTTGTGAATCAAAGAAGCGTAGTATTCGCCATTTATAACGGTATTACGCTCTTTGAAATCAACCATCAGGATACCATGGCAATCCCAAAATATCGTGCACGTGAGCTTTTTGTTAGACTGCTGCACCTTTGCCTTAGTAGGCGGCTTTTCGTTTTTAAAACGCCACTCCATCGACTCGCGTATGCTTTCAGGATCATAATAGAGCGCCATTGTTTTGTCTCCGGTCACCAATCGTTCAATTATGGTTTTGGGATTTTCGCCACAGAGGTCCAAAAAGTCAGAAGCACATTTCACTCGTTCATCTTTTTGGACCGCTGACAGAAGTTTCGGTACCCAACTTGCACTGACCTTACTCATATGAAGATAGTCATGGATTATACGATGAACGGTGCTCTTCGAAAGTCCTAGCCTTGCTGCTATTTCCCTGATCTTTAGGTGGCGGTCACTTAAAACTTCTTCTTTGACGCTGGTGACATTCTCAGGGGTGAGGACTTCCACAGGTCTTCCAGCATGCCCCAGGTTTTCGACAGCTTCCCGGCGATTACGAAACTCATTCACCCATTATTTTACTGTGCTATAGGAAGGAGAGGAGTGGCCGTACACTTTATCCAAACGATCTTTTATTTGAGCAGAAGTTAACCCTTCTATAAACAGGAACTTTATAACAATTCGGTACTCAATTTTGGACATTCTCAAATATCTTACGACAAGCTTTACTTATATGGCTCTAAAACTGCAAATAAAGCTGATATGTTGATGTTTGTTGGGATAAGAATACGTGATTAGATGTGCTATCTAGCGGTATATAATATGCAGTGATCGGATTAGGTAGTGCCATTTCGCGGGACTTCGGTACGTTATCTTAGTGTGGACATAACATAACTTCTAAGCCCGACATTTAATACGAAAAGTAAAATTTTTGTTCGAAAATTTACAATTTTATAGTTATTTTGTTTACTTTCAGTTTGATATTGATAAAAATTTTACTTATCGAACATGGTTTTAAGGGTATTTTTGCACAATAGCTAATTTTGTCATATGAGGTATCGAGACAAACCAATGTAGTTTTACGATACTATCATAAAAAATGTATGTAGTTAGTATTATATCCTAATAAATAAAAAAAAATGTGTTTGTCATATGAGGTATCGAGACAAACCAATGTGGTTTTACGATACTATCATAAAAAATGTATGTAGTTAGTATTATATCCTAATAAATAAAAAAAAAATGTGTGCCTTTAATAATGATTTTCCAGTTGTTAATTTCACACTCGTAGTTAAATGATTGGTTTAATCAATCATTTTTACTTCTTTACCGGACTTTGAGACGCTCTTATTGGGACTCTTTTGGCCGATCTCACTGGACTTTGATTTCATTAACTACTAACTGGACTGAGGTTCTGGTGGTCTAAAGTAGAGCAGTCATAGAGTTTTCTTTAATAATTGTTTTATTTCTACTACTGTTAGTAGCAGCTACAAAAACATCAAATAAAAGATGTATTAATAAAAGGTATTCACCACAAAATACAAAATTCTTTCATGTTTCTTCAATTTATGACATAACAAGAAAATGTTCTGTAAAAAAATATAAGTCCCAGGATCCCGAGGCTTATCCATGTTAAGTATAATGTTTAAGGTCATTCACCCGAAATGGCACTACCTAATCCGATCACTGAGTCATGATCATGACACGTAGTCTAGAAGTGGGTTAGGCCAGATCATTATGGGACAACCTGGTATAAGATGGAGCATACATACATACACACATACACACACACATCATCAGTGTATATCAGTCTACGCTGGACAACGGCCTCTCCTTAAGGTGCATTCAGACCAAACGAGCATTCGTTATTCTATCCCCCACTCTACGAAATCAACGAATCATGTTTTGTGTAACGATCGAATTTCGTTGAGTGGGGGATAGAATAGCGAATGCTCGTTTGGTCTAAATGCACCTTTAGCCTATGCGTATGGACGCATTAGTTAGGAGGTAAATGCTCATAATCGACACGCTGGGCAAGGGTGTCCACTACGATTGATAATGCTACTGCTGAACGGCGTTATTATATTAGAATATTGTTAACTAAACCCGAGTTTTTATTTATATTTATATGCTTAACACGTTCAATGCAGTAGGGGGTCTTTCGATCCTTACAGAGTATTGTTAATTACGAGTTAAGCTAAGTGCCGCAGCGAAGGTGATAATTAGTGCTTAATTGTTATTACAACAATTAAGGTTGACTACAATTAGGGTTTTTTAATTTCACGCTAATTGGGTGTCCATTAAATTGAAAAAGCTCACCTATGGGCCCTAAAGGTAACATGATGACGTAGAATTTCTCATTCTATCCCCCACTCTACGAAATTCGTTCGTTACACAAAACGTGATTCGTCGAAATTCGTTGATTTCGTAGAGTGGGGGATAGATGAGCGAATGCTCGTTAGGTATAAATGCACCTTGATACGTTCGCCTCCAGTACTGTTTCACTAAGCGCTAACACTATGCCGATCGAAATTATCTGATAGAACTCCTATGCCATTGACACGCATGTGTGACTGAACAGATTGTACTCTTAATACTCTTATGCCAGTGACACAGCACTTGTGTCAAAAACGTTCGTATTTCTATGGCACTGACATAGGAGAAAGAACTTGATTTATGCTAGTGGCATAAGAATAAGGTTACTCTGATCACGTATGTGTGTCACTGGCATAGGAATCAGATTTTATTGGTCACACACGCTGTGTCACCGGCGTCGAACACGTTAAAATGGCAGTAAATGCACCTTCTAAACGCCTTTTAATGCGGTGTCTGTGATCTATGGCGCCGGGTCAGGCATTCAGACCGGTTACGTCAAGTCTAGGATAGGAATAAAACATAATCTAGCTAGTCTATGGGCCGGTTATCAACCCCTGGTGCTTAGAGTGATAACGTAGATTACGTAACTTTCGGTATTAATAAGTATGCATTTTGCTGAATGAGTTAAGCTTAGCTGAATGGTTACATGTGCAATTTAAGAGGGACGAAGCCAAAAATGTGTCATATTTGTGAAAGCTACGTTTTAGAGGATGACTTTTTGGCGAGTCAGTAAATTAAGTATTTTCACATTCAATATACAGGGCAGGTTAGATAATCAACGTTTTTTAATGTTATGTTACATGCTGCTTCTTATAACAGGATGTTCACCAAGAAGCAACCCTCGGATTGCTGGTGAAAAGAGAAACTATAAAACAATCATGTCTGTAAATATCCCTCTGAAAAGTTGATTCCCCTAGGATATCATCTTCAGACCATGCATGAAATGATATCAAAGTGAACAGAATTCAGAATCTCCATGCAATCTCATTACATCACATCATCATTATCTCACTCCACTGCTGGACGCAGGCCTCTCCTAAGTCTCCTCTTAACTATGCGGACATTAGGAGGTAAATGACCATAATCGCCATGCTGGGCAAGCAATATGTCCACTATGATGACGCTGCTGCCCATCATTAATCTTCTATCTTCGAAGCCAGTGAGACTTTAGTCCATTAGTCGACTCTATGACACCCGCGGGAAGAGTTGGGGTGATGACAAAAGTATTATAATTGCTGTCACCACACGGCTCCATGCAACACCTAGATCCAAAAACAAGTTAAATTCACCCTTCCGAAGGTGTCAGAATCAGAAGGGGGTAATGCTCGTATCTTATCTTGAAATCGTCTAATTATTGAAACGACCGGAGCGTGGTAGATTCAACCGATTAGCCGCATCAATCAGCCAAAATTGGGGAAAGGGGGTCAGAGGAAGCTCATGTACGCCATAAGTTGATATAGTTTAGAAGAGATACCATTTCGAAGGTAAAAGCGGTAAATATAATTTCCGCTTGTCAGAAAGACATTTGTATCGATCGACGAATATCGCTGGAACCACGTTTTTTTGCCTGTGACCTTTACTTTATTACTAAGAGGTTTTAAACAGATTCGTGTTGTCAGCGTTATTTCTAAAATTAGGCATACTATTCTGTCTTACATTTTTTGTTTCTCTATTTAGGTTTACATCTGTAGGCCGCGTGGAGACGGCAGTAAGAAATAGTAAGAATACATGTGTCACCACCCCAACTCTTCACGTGGGTGTCGTAAGAGACAATTAGGATTTTTTTTTCACAATATTTTCAAATGTCAGCCTGTATCATACGAAGAAGTACAGTTGGGTTCAAAATTGCATGGACAGTTTATAAATGAATTCATTCATAAATCGTCCATGCAATTCTGAACACCACTGTATACATGGATGGCCGGCCACATTAGTCAAACTATGCCAAAAGGCGAATTACATCTATTTAACGCCGTCAGTACAATGAATCTCTTTCTTCGCTCGTTCGTTCTTTTTCTTATTTCGTGACGACTATACTAAATAGCAGATACACAACAATACTATAAGGAAATCTGAATTCACGAAAATAAATTCTGTGAAATTCAGATAAAAACACGAATACTAAGCTAGCTAGTAATATCTAGTCATGTTCCTGTGCTGGGCTCCATAATAGAGAGTATAGTACATCTGATAGAGTGTGTAGATATTCAGGTACACATATCAAGTACGAATAATCACGATGAGTATGCCCCTTTGCCGTATGTTATAATGACGAAATCGTCTAAATTACGTCACTAGACGCAGCCGTCGCCGTTGTGAGGTCTCAAAGGTCTTTAATGGTCTTAAAATAGACACAACAAGGTAATGTTGTAATTATGAATTCATCCGTCTGGCTTTTCTACGATGGTAGTGCGCCCACGAGAATATTAAATCCTGCGGATTTCTTTCTTAGTACGGTCAAATCGTACATTAAACTCGCAAAACATGTAGTAAAGCTGCATTTTTGGTATGTTATTTAGACACCATAGGGCAGTATAAAACCACATTTTGCAAGCAAAAAAAAGTTGTGCTAGCTGCGTTATACGTGAAAAACTGTGAAAACTGTCTATTTTTAGTTTCTGATTTTTATAAAAAAAGCCTAACGTTTTTTGA
>JALPQI010014388.1:0-43130 GCA_025490895.1 Thaumatotibia leucotreta | reverse complement strand
TATCCCACAATGTCGTAACAGATGTGCTTACAATAGAAAAAACTGTCATATATTATTCCTTCACTTTCTACAAAAAGCTATGGAAATAATAGTTCACCTAGTTTTTTTGCTGTTGTTATACAGGTTGTTTTTTTTGCGTTAAATTTAAGGAAGACTCTAAGAAACTAGTGTCTTAACCCTTACTGTCATTGAGTTATTAAAACAATAAGTTTAATGAGTAATGACTGAACAAGAATATTGCAACCTTTATTATATTCTAATGTTACTTATTTTTAACAGGTGCCGTCAGTCATCTTTTCTGTTATTTTTGAAGTTCTCTAACACTTACTATTTCATTGATTATGTCTGTAAACGAAAAAAACATTACGAGAGGAAAAAAACATTATTTATAAAAAAAAGCTTGTAACTTGTAATACAAGCGGAAGTCCTAATCTAATAAATGGCATTAAAAAGAGATTTCCACTTATATCTATTACAAGCAACAAGCTTTAAAAAAAACGGGCCCCAGGCACTTCTATTAATATCCCAAGTAACCTGTGTAGTTTTACGCATATTAAAAGAACACCCTGTATTTAATTGAGGTTCTTATTATTAAACCGGAATTAGAAAGGGATTCGAAAGTATTATTATATACATAATAAATGACACAACATTTACCAACAAAAGAGTTGTTTATAGATGTACCTAGTGAGATTAATCTAATGTCTGTAAGTCTCTGCACTTAAATTATAAGTAGGTATATGAATATATCCTAGATTGACTTATACACTGTTGTGTAAACAGTACTTTCGAATCCACTTCTGATTCCGATAACGGTTTGATAATGCTGGGTGGTTGTATTAATTATCATAACGCAATATGTCACGCTTATTTACCTCCTGTATAAAATAGTTGAAGTGAAGCCACGCCTTACACTTGTGAAATAGTAAACTGTGCCAGGACATTTGTCTCGTACTGGAGAATTAAATTTGGATATTTTTTAACACATGTGGTGCCAAATTTATGGGAAAGGAATTGAAGATAAGTCATAATTTTAAAACGAACAAAAATAAAAATGACAATTTTAAAATATATTTGTACAAAATTTAAAAAATACATTAAAAATTGCTAATTATATAACGCTTTTCGTGTTAAGTATAAAACGAAAGATAATTATATATGAATATTGGAGATGAAGGCAAATTTATTGACGCGTTTGACCATTCAATGTGTGCGAATATAGAGTTCTACAACGGATATATGGATTAGGATTACCTACCCACGTTTTACCTACAAAACTTTCAATTGGAATGAAAGTTGTTTCTTTCCTAATGCATGAATGCGAAAGAACTTTCCTAATGCATGAATGCGAACTAGATAAACAAATCATACTTAGATTGAGTAACGCTACATTAGGTCAAATGAAACTTTCGATGGTAAAAGTGGGTAACGGAGTGTAAATGAATGAAAATCAAGGGATTTTTGAATAAAAGAGGGAACCAAATATCTGAGATGAGATAATGGTACAGTAGTGTCCCTCACAATAACAGAGCAAATTAACCAAACTAGAAGTATTAAAGTAACGTTGACTGCTCGAGGTAGATTAGCGCAGCTCAATTGTAGAATAATAAGTTTGTAATTACGTATTTATATTGTTAATAAAATCGTTATAATATAGAAATATGGTGTTTGTTTTGTAGATTGACTTTGCTCTTCGATTAGTACAGGTGTGCACACAAATTTTATTATGAGGGGTCGGTCTGGGAGCGCGCCTATCTAACTACAGGTGCCAATAAGTGCTATTACACATTATCATTAGGCGTACATTTAAATGAGTATAGAATATTCAAGGATCGTACAAACGCCCGTCATTTTCAAAACATAACCCTGTTCCGTATGGTAGAGACTTCCTTATCTTATGATAATGGTATTTACATTTATTTCATTTCATTCTATCGCTACCATGTTCAATTCCATTGCAAAACGGAGATATTTGTATTTTCAACAGGTGATTTACTTAGGGAGTACCCGCAGAACACCTTACTCATATAAAAGTATCCAATGGAATTCAACTTTGCACCTATAGAATGAAATAAAGTACGTAAGGAGACCTTTTTAATCTCACTACTCCCAGCTCTGTTGGTTTTTGGTCCATTTTGACGCATAGTCCTTTAAAATTGTATGATTGGGAAGATCCGCACCCAAGTAAAATTATTTTGTCGTTATGTACAGCCGTTATCAATCAGCAAAGTACAAAAGTTCGCGAGGGCATTACTCTGCAGGAGACTGTCAATAATAAAATAAAAGCTCGTGTTTATGGGAGGCTTAAACATCATTAGCGATGAGCTATCATCAAGTTATCGTGTCGGGTTCGACGAGACCGATAATCTAACCCTTTTAATCGTTAATCTCTCTTCAGACGCCTTTTATATCGGGTGTAAAAGTCTAACGACATTTTTTTATGCCTGCTTAGAAACGATTGGAAATAATCACATAGCTTAATGTTTATCCGTATTCATACTCTTTTGTTCATACTGATAAAAAGAAAATTGAATATTCCCCCTTAGTCAAAATACCGGTTACATACTACACTACGAACGACCATTGGAGCTATTTTAGGGTGAATATCTGAGCGTTTCGACCACCCTATTTTGGTGGCATCATTTTTGCCCAAGTTTCTATTCGTTACAATGTACTACTTTGTTATTTGAAGGAGGCCCGGTACCTTATACAAATGACGAAGTTTAGAAATTTCGGCAAAAAGGATGCCACCAAAATTAGGCGGTTGAAACGCTCGGATATTCATCATTCAATACCTTAAACGTAAAAAATAACTTAATTTAGATATATTATGGTTAACGTTATTCTTAATTTAAAGGCGGTATAACATTTACAACAAGATTAGTAAATTTTGAATTACAATAACGGGAAGGATTTAACCCTCTAATGCATAAGACAGGCAAAAATGCATTTCAAATTTAAACCCTAACAGCAGTCAATAGAGTCCAAAACCAATGAAACCATATTTGGCTTCGTATGCATTAGAGGGTTTCCAAATTAGTTCCTTTGAACTTACATTATAAATAAAAGATCCTTATTGATCCAGAATACCTAACTGTATGTTTTTACATAAATTCCTTGAGTAAATCTGGGTCATCAAAGAGATTCCGCGTCTCTTTACTCGATTCAATTTCTGCTAAGCTCTGCATGACGGCCTCATTTAGTTTATTATCTTCAATGATACTCCTCGCACTTTCGAGCGATTTCTTACTCCCTACAGTGTTGATGTCTGGTATTATGTCGAATAAGGAACCGTATTGTGATGCTAACTCTTCAACGGTTAAAGGTTTCTCAGTTGTAGTTTTTATGGATATTTTACGTTTACTCTTAAGTTTAGGTTTCACTGTAGTAACTTCTTTTGGTTTTTCAGTATGGTCGTCTTTTTGGTCACTTGTATTCAATTTAACAGCATTGCTTAGTTTAATTACTTTTGGAGCCGGTTCGGGTGTCGTAGTTGTCTCATCAGGCGGCAAATCCGACGTCTCTTCATCGAATACTCTTCTAGCGTAATCACGAAAATCTTTTGGATAATTTCTTAGATCCTTCCACATGTCGTCTTCTTCTCCTTTTGCTTGCCCGCTAAGTTTACGCATGATTTCTTTAATTTTATAATCGTCACCATTAGAACGGTCTTTTTCATTTGCATCGAGAATATTTAAAATCTGATCCAAGACGTGACTAATCTTCTTAGCTTCATTACTGTCTTTATGTTTATGTTCTATTTCATGTAACAACTTTATATCATTCCAAATACTTTCGACGGATGGTTCAGAGGTCTGTAGCTCAATAGATTTGAACTTTTGTTTTACTTCTGCTGACAAGTCTTCGAGTTGTTTCTTAAGCAATTCACTTATTTCAGTCAGCCGTTCCGTTTCATTTTGTAAAGCTAGTTTAACAGTTTCTAGTTGAGAGTGGGTGTCTTCTTTTTTAAGGACATCGCATAATACTTGGTCTACATCTAATATCGATGAGTCCACTTGTACGTTTTCCGCTGTTGTAAGAGGAAGGGAAATGTGATGAGGTTCTGTTACTTGTTGGGGAGGCTCAGTGGCCACAACCACAGGTGGTGGTTGTTCTGTCACTTGGGTCCCTCCATTACACCTGCTGTCATATTCCGAAGCGTCCCTAAAGACCCCCATAGCTAGCACCTGCTCTACAGCCATGAGGGTGCAGTCGATGGTTTCCTTGACGTCGTAAATGACGTCATTCAGCAGTTTCCCGAAGCTACTCTCCACGGAAGACACCGCGCCGCGCAGTTCGTCGAAGAATGACGCAGACGTCTGAAATAATCGTGGGTTAGTGCGCAATTCGGAAGTCATTTGCACAGATCGTCATCGTAAGTAAACAATAAAATATTCCTATTGACGACAGAAACTGAAAATATCGCAGTGAAAGTTCAGCATCAAAAATAAAAATAATATCATTAGTGTTCGAAGCTTTTACCTAGCAGGCACCAGTGATGGACGTTTCAATCTTTAAACCTAGAGCGCACCTTTTGCAAAACAAATGTATAGTTTTACATCACATCATCAGCCTATATCAGTCCACTGCTGGACAAAGGCCTCTCATATTGCTTATGCGTACGGCCGTAATAAAAGGTAAGTGCCATATTCGCCATGCTGGGTAAGCGGTTTGGCGATCGTAGTAGTGTCCACTATGATGACGCTGCTGCCCACCATCAATCTTCAAGAAATAAATGGTTAGTCGTACTTTAATCCCTCAGTCGACTTTTACGACACTTAAGGGAAGAATTGGGCTGTGCAATGAAATGTAATCTTACTGTCGTCAACACACGGCACAAAGCACAATTTAGTTTCTTAAAAATACGATTGAACGTATTTGATGTCATTTGGTACTTGTCCCTAACTTCTTTATATGAAGAAAAAGTATTCAGACTTTTAGGACGGGATTTTCATATTATTTTAACTATCAAAATCTCAAGTCAGTTGGGAGTTAAACATCAATACGAACAAAAAGCCCTGCACACTTGCTTACCGCTTACTCTACGACTTCAATGATCTTTATTCAAGAACGACATATTTGACCCTTTCTTTTTATTCGAAGAACTTCTGACCTTACCAACTATGGTGCCAATTTTTTTATGCTATAGGTGGCAAACGAACAGACGAATCGCCTGATGGAGAGCAATTTACGTCGCCCATGGACACCCGCAACACCAGAGGCGTCGCAAATTCGTTGCCGGCCTTTAAGGTGGGAGTACGCCGTTCGTAGAACGAACGGTGATCGTTAAGCACATAATCAGGAATATAGACGCCTCAGGGATATCTAAGACTAATAAATAAATTTCGAAATTACCTGCAGCACTAATCCTGACAAGATGATAGCAAGCACCTTCATATTACACGACTTATCGTTTATTAATACGAGGCGGCGCGGCGCGAGTCGGCACCCACACTAGCCATTTAAGTTTCAACACTATTTGCTCAATCTAGACACGCGTCACAAACGGACAGCTGTGTCAATATTTGCCGCGTATTTATTAGTAATTAATGTTTTACGCGCTTCGAACTATTTTGTGGGTCGATCTTTGGAGTAGATCAAGATCAAAACAGTCTCTCATGCAACACTATTCACTTTTTGAACGCTTTTTCGCGTCAAAATGTGGATACACGCCAGTGTCTCGATTAACGAATACAGGGTGACTGGACAGGAATCTGGGTCGTGGAGCAAGAGTGAGCTGGGTACTAGGGATGATCAAGCTGAACCTGGCTTTTAGTATGGAGACAACCAAGAAGTGGCGAAAAAAAATCTAATCATGACTTAATTGATACTTAACTATCACTGACGGACGGATATTTATGTGATTTTTTCACGATTTCGTGGTTATCTCCATAGCACCGTGCGGTTTCAGAGGAACTTCCTCCTGCGGACGGTCCGTCTGTGGAATGAGCTCCCTGCCGAGGTTTTCCCGATGGACTACAGTATGGGGTTCTTCAAAAGAGGAGTGTACAAGTTCTTATTGAGTCGGCAACGCGCATGTGACATCCCTGGGGTTGCAGGCGCCCATAGGCTACAGTGACTGCTTTCCATCAGGCGGGCCGTATGCTTGTTTGCCACCGACGTGGTATAAAAAAAAAGTTATGATTGCTCAGACTGACCATCCTTCGTACCCAGTCATACCCAAACCCATATTCTGTCAGCACTTCAGGTGTTGTGATAGGCAGGACAAAAGTTAGAAACGACTCCTTTAGTGGTCCTTGGCGTTGAAAGGGTTAACATCCGCACGCGACAAGGAAAACAATATCGTCACACCTTGGTCACGCCATCAATCGAAAAGCGCAAAAATGTTATGTCAATGTCATAACCGTGACATACTTATGTTTCAAAAACAAATGTATCCGAACCAACCGAGACAACTTAGTCGACTGGCTCAATGCTCATCATTGTTTATGAAATTGACATAATTAATTTAAAAACAATAAAATCAATTGAAAAAACTTCAGGGCATTGAAAGATAATTGCAATTACTAAAAATGAAAACAAAACTTTAAATGGGAGTTATTTTTTTATTCAAATGTTTGCTTACATGTAAAATAATTTATCACAAACTAGGTATATATTGAAGTGCCAAAGATAACTGGCTCGATATTCTTCATTAGAATTTCCTTACGTCTAACTACACTGTAAACATTTACAAAATAAATTATTGTCAGTTGATTTGTACATTCTACACTAACTGACAATTCCCATAGCCCCCGCTACGGTCCTAGCATATTTTGTGTTTGACAGCAACTCGCAGCTATCCGTCTCTTTTCGATTGTATTGATTAAAAAGAGACGTGTTGCTGCGAGTTGCTGTTAAGCATAAGATATGCTAGCCCAATTGGTTCATACTCGCATCACGATTCATTTCAAGTTTTTAATTGTAACACTATGCTAACTGAATGAAAACGGTTTAATTCACGTATTAAAATAAACGATTTATATAGAAACAAAGATAGCAACATCCAATATTGTGGTTGTATTGGATTTTGTAGACTTTGTATACGTTGTATACATGTGCTACTATAAGACTCATATGTAGATATCGAGGGTGGTCAAACCCGATAAATCTACCAAACCGGTTTTTAAAATAAGAACTATATGACATTGACATTAGATTGTTATTTTAATGAAAAAAAAAATCATTTCCTCAAAACAAGGGAAGCGTGTAAATAATTAGGAATTCCCAAAACTTAAGTATATAGGTGCCTTTCCATCAAAGATATGCCATGTGGATGAGTTTTTTATCCACCAATCACATCCCCTGAACGCAGCTGTATGACTCATGTTCTACGATGTGGAGCTCTAGCTCATAGCATGGCTCTGGTAGAAAGGCACCCTAAATATCCTAATAATACGTGAGTTAAACCATTTTCAGGCTATCTAGGGTTGACTTCGTATGCAGTACGCAGTCACAAAGTGTGGGAAGACAGATATTTATATAAATTACGCTTAAACCCGCGTACGACAGACAGTACCTTATTTGGGTATATTAAATTTCTATTTATAGCGACCATATTAGTGACCATCAGGACTTTATTTACCCCTCGATATGGATGCGACAAATCCTTAACAAGCTACAGATTAAAAGACTGCATTAATAGTAACTGTATTACAGTTAAAATGGATGATATGTCATGCATGTATCCGAGAGCATTAAATATTTTGTCACTACTTTAAAAAGCTAAAATCTTTCGTTGTCAACCGAAAGAAAAATGTAATAACTATGTGCGAGTACTAGACATTTCAGTTTAGCACAGTTTTATGCGTGATGTTTTTAAAGTAGTGACAATTTGTTATGTATAAAGTTACAATATGTATGGTTATATAAATGTTAACGATAAAATGCCTATTTTTGATAGTTCAGATATGATAAGTTACTGCGATATGGTATACAGACAGATATATGAGTTAATTGTAATTTCTGATATAGAGAGAAAAGTTATATCCAAAAGCCCAATTTGAATGAAATGCAGAATCCTTGTGAACGTACGTCTAAACCTTACACAACTTACAAATTGGCACTTTTTGAGCAAACACCACTCTCATCTTAGTAACTAACATGCTTACATCACAGACCCACCACAATACACTCTTAGTACAGTATAAGACATTTCCATTCCGATATTTTATGGCTTTGAACCAAATTATGTGCATATGTTCGCTCCAGACAAAAACCTATAGACAACCGGTGTCATTCATATAGGCAAAAGCCTATAATATATCTGTTATATTGGCAACGCAAACCTTCAGACAGGCAGGTTACATTTCGATAACATTGAAAAAAAAAACGTCTTTAGGTTTTTTAATCTACTATAAAGCGTAATATTGTGTACAGATTTTGTTTGATATGAACTGTACGTAAAAGTGGTAATGGTAAACATCAAATTACACTCTTAAAATATTCGTTAAATTCATGAATCGGATCTTTTCGTTAATTTACTAAAAACTTTATATAAGTTAATTCAATTATATTCACAATAAAGATATACACGTATATGACCTATAAAATATTCAATATCATTACATTTACATGTTAAATCATAAGAATAAAATTAGCTTTGCTTAAAATAAAATTAAACCATGATTTGTTTTGTAAAGTTTAAAATCAAACGTGAAGAGATATAAAATAAACTGTAAAATGATTAAAACAATTAATATAAACACATGTGGAATGTAACAAGTGCATCCACGGTGAGATTTATTATAGCTTACTTATAATACTATGAAATATCACTAGAGTATTGCTTCGATTCAGACCGTCAAGGTTGACGAAGCAATTTACACGAATAGTCTAGTTTGGGACTAACATATGATTCTAATAATTTTTATTATCT
The DNA here is from genome assembly GCA_025490895.1 of Thaumatotibia leucotreta. Lineage (NCBI taxonomy): Eukaryota > Metazoa > Arthropoda > Insecta > Lepidoptera > Tortricidae > Thaumatotibia > Thaumatotibia leucotreta. The sequence goes on along the minus strand of JALPQI010014388.1, from coordinate 34,252 downwards.
GGGTCAAAAACAATACTAATAACTGTACAGTCGACGTCAAAGATATCTTTACGATTCAGGTGCCAAAAATATATTTACGCGACTTTATTGCCTTCACTTTAAGGTCGTGTAAATAGATTTTTCGCACCTAAACCGCAATGTTATCTTTGACGTCGACTGTACATAACTATAAAATATTCTGGTTTGTAACTCTGTTTTTTTTTTGAAGTCATGAACACGCATTCTAACTACACTTGTGAAAATGACCCATATTATAAGAAAAATTGAACATACCAAACCGAAATCGAATACAACATACACCTTAGAAAATGAATTGAAACTTTCGTGAGACATAATACCTATAAATATAATTAAACGGTTCAACTCAGTTGTATTTAGTCACTATGCGCGATATGTTTCGGTGAGCCTAGGTCTCCATTATCAAACACCCCGCGTTCACGCCTCGCGACTCGTACTGGTGCGTACTCCTCGCGCGTACTTGATAATGGAGACCTAGGCTCTCCGAAACATGTCACGCATAATGACTATACACGGTGGAATTTAATCGGTGAACAGGAACCTATTTTTCTAATTCAGTAATCGATGGCGGTCACGTTTATGTAGTACTTAAGTGGAACCAAGTTTTTTTTTAGCATAATTTTTTTAAATGTTGAAATTAAAATTTATTGTCACCCTACTAATGGTTTAGTCTGAAAAGTTTAATACCTCTTTTTAAACTATCAGCCATAGAAACTTAAAACATAAATGAGCAATAACCACTCACATGCTTAAATTTTTGCGAAAGACTCTATTCCTATTTAAAATAAGAGCGATGCATGGCTGATAGTTTGAAAAGAGGTATTAAACTTTTCAGACTAAACCATTAGTAGGGTGACAATAAATTTTAATTAAAGTTTAATTTCAACATAAAAATTTGTTATGCTAAAAAAATCTTGGTTCCACTTAAGTACTACATAAACGTGACCGCCATCGATTACTGAATTAGAAAAATGGGTTCCTGTTCACCGATTAAATTCCACCGTGTATAAGGTCCTAATTTATTAGATGCAGATATTTTTACAGCTGATAGTACTCGGTCTCTGGAGTATATTAAGCCGTGAAACATTATAGCTTTTACAACGTTTTTTTGGAGAAAACGGAAAAACTAATTTGCTACGTAAAACACCCTGTTTATGTGATTATTAAATGAAAAGTTATTGAACAGATTCTAGTACCTCTTTTACGTACCACTTAAGTGGAACTGGCCACTTCACGTCGATAAATTAAATACTTGATTGTCAATGTCATGTTATTTTCCGTTGGATTATGTCGTATGATGACATGACAGACAGTGTTATTGTGACATGTTGTGATAATGCACACGATGATTGTTTTTAGACGAAATTATAATTAATTTTTTTGTTAGGAAAATGAAATCAAAAAAATTACATGAAAATATTTCTTAATTTATATTTAAAGTTAATTATTTTAATGTAAAGTATCATGTGTTAAAATATCTGCAACTAATAAATTAGGACCTTATATACAACTGAGTGAACCGTTTAATTATATTTATTGCTAAGACATTTTATAGAGATACTTGTAGAAAATGAAACGTAGTTACTAAAACCGTATGTCTATCCTAAACTAGAAATAATCGTGCTATAAATACGCTTCATGCAAAGACAATAGTTAATTTAGTTTAAAATACGTTAACAACTTTTTGTATAATAATACAAGCCACTTTTAATAAAATTACAGATGTAGAACTTATTTTGCATTATGTAGGTAGTATCTATAGCTTTTTTTTCATATATATTCATGTGTAACTAATGTCTTTGTACGAAACAATTAAACATTGTTAAATACACTACGTACGTTCTGTAAATTTTACGTAAATTGATTTTTATGTAATGCAAAAATGTGAAGTTATAAATTTGTTTTTCTCGTACCTTTTAAACTTGTTTCTAGTAACAATCAAATGCGTTTGCCACAACCTAAGCAATAGTATATTTTAATAACTTTAGGCGGTACAATTGAGTGTCGACATTTATTTTTTTCAAATAAATAAATGAGAGAAGTTTCTTAAGAGGGTAATGAATATGGTAGTGTAAATATCAATGCGCAATCTTTAGATATGAAATTAAAGCCACGGGCAGTTTAAATCTACTTAAAACTAATGATTTTAGTTAAAACATTCCATAGTAAATATAAGAGGATTTAAATTTCTAACACACCAACCAACATATATCACTGCCCCTCGAATATCGACAAATGGCAGTATATGTAAAAGTAAAATATAAATGATATGCCTTATTGGCCTTTTACTTACGAGGGTTTACAATTTAAATACATTATCTGATTTGTTTAGTATCAAATCTACGTAAATACAAACCGCCTTATTCACAAATCACTCCTGACTTAGCAAACCGATAAGTAGGTTGTTCTCTTGGCGTTTGAACCGCTTTCATTACCTTCCTTACATTTATTCTAAAGTTACCTAAAATAATCACTATATTTTAATATTTTACACATGAAATAAAACCATGAAAACGGATAAACTCGCGTATATTAACTAATTTTAACTTCATTCCGACGTTTCGAACACTTTACAGGGTTCGTGGGTGTGTGTGTGATCATCCGCAGATCACGAACCCTGTAAAGTGTTCGAAACGTCGGCATGAAGTTAAAATTAGTTAATATACGCGAGTTTATCCGTTTTCATAGTTTTATTTCACTATATTTTAATCAATATTCTATTGTACAGGGTACTTTAGTATACATTTTTATCAAATAACTGTTATTGTGGCTAATTTGTCCCAGATATGTGAGGATGGGAATGAAGCGGTTGAAACCCATTGTATGTTCATCTCTTTCCGTCTTATCAATATGTTTCTAGGATCGAAAGGAACAAACGATATTTATCAGCGTGTAAAGTTAGGAGACGTTTATGAATAGGGGGGTAAGGGTGCGGCTCCACTGACGCGGAGCGGAGCGGAGCTGTGCAAAATTAACCAATTACATTCTTCAAATTCAAAATTCGAAACACTGTGATGCGGTCTCATTGGCCGAGCTTCCATAGCTCCGCTTCGCGTCAGTGGAGCCGCACCCTTACAGTCCGCCACAACCCTATCATAATGGCTTACAATAAATCATTTAATTAACACAATAAGCTTAATAAATTTATGAATTCATTTAAAACAGAGATCACTTACGTTTTTACAACTTTACTAACGTTGTGACACGAACGGAGGGTGAGGTATCTATTCTACGTATGAGTCTTTGCACAGTGACAAATATATGCAAATCTCTTTAAAATCGATTTGGAAACGACCCTTTTGTATGCACAGATACGTATTTTTATTAGTTTTATATGGATAGTTGATTAAAAAGTGCACCCAATTAGCGGAAATGTCAAAATATCGATAAGTATAATATCGATTTAACTACTTTATCAAATTACGTTAGTTTGCACTAATTGCTTTCATTTACAGTCGAGTTAATAAATATGTACACATTTCTTCACCTAGTCCATTGCACTACAGTGCAAAATTATGTATATATTTATGAACTCGACTGTACAAGAGTTCAGATTCGAACGAAATAGTTTTGAAATGCACGTAAAAAGGATTGATGTCCAAATGGGCACATCAAATGGTGAATATTGATTGTCATTTCTTTCCATTTTATCTATTTTCAAACAGTACTTAGTACCAATGTTGGATGCTTTTTGCCGATATCATAATCCACATGTTTGTAAAATAGGTGAAAACCAAACTATTATACCAGCTTTCCACTGGGAGCGGACTCATTAATGGCTCGTTTAACTTTCACCGCTGGTGGCACCAGTAATCGTATACTAACACTTCGCAAGCGATGAACATTAAGCAGCCATTAATAATTCCGCTCGGAGGCGCGGAAAGGCGAGCATAAATGAGATTAATTTCTGGTTGCCCATTCAATTAAGGTGCGTTTAAACCAAAAGAGCATTCGCTGTTCTAGCGCCTGTTCTACGAAATCAACCAATCACGTTTTGTGTACCGATCGAATTTCGTAGAGTGGGAGGTTAGAACAGCGAATGCTCTTTTAGTTTGAACGCGCCTTTAGACGTAGTTATGAAAGAGGGATCCAAACCACATGAATTTTTCATTCTAATTAAATCGAAAATCAAAACATAAAGTCTATCTTTAGAACGACACATTCGAGTGGATTATTTTTTGTAACTACACTCAATTGGACGTTATTATGCAAAAGGGAACTAACCCACATGATGTTTTCATTCTAATTCACACTTTAAATCACAAGAAACAAAGTTAATCTTTAAAATGAGAGATTCGTGTGGATTGGTTCCCTTTTGCATAATTACGCTCAATTATGCATCTCGTATTACATCATTGGGCCCTTGTCCATACAGGTGGTTTATGAGGGTCCCGTTTTATCCATTTATCGTGCTACGCGTCACTTTGGCACTTGCATACTTGTTAGATCGTGATGGCAATAACGACAAACCATCAGACGCGAAACCATACAGTGTATAGTGCTACCTTACGTTCCCATCATATTTTGACTTGTATCGTTACCTGCGACCATATATAACATGGAAGTCTAACGCCAGCTCAAAAATGCCCCCAAAACCAATTGTTCAATTGTGCCAAGATGGGCAAAACATAGCGCTTTTCATAACACCGCGCATATTTCGGCGCAACAACTTTGACAAATGTTTATAGAATATAGTCAATCAAAACTTTGATGGACCAATCACAACAATTTAAAATGGCGGTTTAAGTTTTTATAAGTTGATATTGACACTTATTACCGTGATGTTTTGTAGAGGGGGTGACACTTGTCAACTAAAATTCAGGACCGTTTTTGAAAGGCAATTTAATATGGCGTGCGGCTTCCATGTTTTATTTGTTCGTAGATCGTTACGCTAACTTGGTATACCTCAATCACCCATAATAGAATCAAACAGTCTCACCCATTCGTTACATCAATCTTCATTAGAAGCCTCGCGGGGCGGTGGTACCGGGGCCACCCCATTAGCCACCGCCACTTGGGCCACTGGGGTCACAGGGGTCACAGGGTCCATTGGGGCCACATGGGCCACATTCAGTTTGGGCAGTGGCGGGATTGGGGGCACACTGACCTCGCTAGGGGTCACGCTAGATGATGGTGAAGGTGTAAAACCGTTGGCCATTCGTTGGTAGTGGGGTTTCCATTTGTTGGCTGGCGGAGTGTAGTTTAGGTGGTCGTATTCCATTTCTGAAAAAGAAGTTGTGGGAAACGTGTAAAAAACGAACGTTCTGTTAAGAACTGCAGTACCGATCAAAAGTTTACGTTCATTCCATGATTTTGATACAAAATAGACTTTTCTACAATATTTTTTTTCAGTGTTAACAGCAATTTTTCTACCGATGTCTTGATTCTAGCTAGAGCTATTTAACCCTTAAGTGCATACAGTATCAAAAACGATACGCCCGAAATGACACATGTCGAAATAAGTAATCAATTGCAACTGTCACACTGAGCGACAGAGTTCTAATTGGCATCGATTGTTTACATAAGTCATTTCAGTAATAAAATACCACCATATACCAAAATACCATATGCACCTAAGGGTTAATATTAATTTCCCATAAAATCAGGACTATTTTATACATCGGATCCAATAATAATTCATAGGCAAGGGAAGTTGTAATTTTTTGATCATCATTAGTATCGCGTAACATCGCGTAGGCATGACTACAAAAAGCTGCAACAATCTGCCTCTGTTGTCTGGGTTATTCGAAAGTAACGGTTAATTACAAAGTAAAAGCTCTATAATCAGTCACATATTCATTGAACGCAAGTGTGGACTTAAGCGCTGAAAAAATAATAGCCGAAAAGATCGATTTTGTATCAAAATCGTGGTACGAACTTAAATTTTTGACCGATACTGTATATTAACTGTGCGCTGTAATATTGTTACAGCAACATGAATTGGGATATTTCCATGACAAAACCAAAAGAACATGCATGGCATCCATAATCAAGGTAGTTAAACAGTGCTTCAGTGCACGTGTGGTGACGGCAGTAAGAACACATTTGTCTATATCCCATCTCTTCCTGCAGGTATCGTAACACTAAGGAATTGAAGTGTCACTGACCATTCTTTGACAGAAAATTGATGACGGGCAGCAGCGTCATCATAGTGGACATATTAATACGATCTCCAATCCGCTTGCCCAGCGTGGTGATTATGGGCATTTACCTCCTAATGCGTCTATGTGCGTAGTTAATAGGAGAGGCCTACGTCTAGCAGTGGACTATCATAGGCTGATGATGTCCAGCTTACCACATCCGTCCTTGTGCTTGATTTCATCGTAAACGTGGTCCGGTTTGTTCTCGTCGATGCAGTGGTACAGATTCGGGTTCGTGAGATCTGCGTCTTTGTTCTTGAGGCAGGACAGCGGGTCGTATGCTGTGGACAAAATTATTGGGTTATATATTTTCACTAGCGACCCGCCCCGGCTTCGCACGGGTACTATACCTACATATAAACCTACCTCTTATATTACTCTACCTATTAAAAAAAATCTCATCAAAATCCGTTGCGTAGTTTGAAAGATTTAAGCGTACAGATGTAGTGAGAAATTACTTGCCTTCGGAAACGTTCGTCAACGTCATGCTGTTTCAGTCTATCTCACTGAGACTGACAGTAATAGCTGTCATGCTACTTCAGTCAGACTCGGTGACACTGCCTGAAACAGCATGTGTTTACGAACGTTTCCGAAGGCAAGTAATTTCTCACTACACCTGTACAAAGGGACATAGGGACAGAAAAAGTGACTTTATTTTATACTATGTAGTGATTATATAAGGGGTGCCATCTATTTGGCCTTGTTGTAACCCAAACTGCCGTCCTAGTGAAGAAAGCGGTATTAGCTAGGAAACTCCATAGCAAAAATCAGCAATTACTGCTTTCTACACTAGGACGCAGCGAAAAGGTTTATTATAATAAAATTGGCATTTATAAGTTTTTGCCTAATGGTAATGTGGTTTCAATTAGTTCAGAATTTTAAATAGTTACGGTAAATTTACAGCTGCGACCATATACAACATGGACGTCTAACGCCAGATCAAAAATGCCCCCAAAATAATTGTTCAATTGTGCCAAGATGGGCAAGACATAGCGCTTTTCTTAACACCGCGCACATTACGGCGCAACATCTTTGACCATGATTTGATAAAAGACTGATGATGGGCAGCAGCGTCATCATAGCGGACACATTACTGCGATCGCCAATCCGCTTGCCCAGCGTGGCGATTATGGGCATTTACCTCCTAATGCGTCTATACGCATAGTTAATAGGAAAAGCCTACGTCCAGCAGTGGACTATCATAGGCTGATGACGATGATGATGAATTTTCAGATATTCAACGTTTGCCATTGCAACCGTCAAAGCATGCCGTTCTAAACCTAACGTGACTTTAAAATAATTTTAATGTTTTATGTAAGACAGTTAAAATGTGTAAGAATAATTATTTCTCTACAGTACTTAAGGATAGATAGATAGAATACTCTTTATTGCACACCTTCACAAAAACTCAACTCTAGATTCAAGTAAATGAAAAAATGCGAGTTTCATAATAAGATCACACGAGTGTTTAATGCCTAATTATGTACAGTCACATACATAACTTTATCTACATCCTTATCATAAGTTTAGAATGATAATTTACCTTTATTTACATTGATATCCACTAAGTAAAATACCTTTAAATATAACAAGTCAAATCCGTGGAAATTACTCAATTTGTGTAAGAATCATCATCATCATCATCATCATCAGCCTATAATAGTGCACTGCTGGACATAGGCCTCTCCTATTAACTATGCGTGTAAACGCATTAGGAGGCAAATGCCCATAATCGCCACGCTGGGCAAGCGGATTGGCGATCACAGGAATGTGTGATGTGTGTAAGAATATCCTACAATAAATATGTATTGATAAAAAAAAAGAAGTTGACTTTATAATGTTAACATTAATGTACTGACACCGATACTTTAATGTTAATATTATGATGTACTGTACTTTTATGTTAACATTATGATACAGCCACAGACACCAGTTTCTTAATATAGGTCCTTACATTACCGCTTCTGAATATATAACAGGATAATTATGATATGGAAGTAGATAAATATTATTATTGAACCTTCTTGCCCTAGTAACAAGTTCCGAAGTGTATAGGTATACATATTTATAGACGTGACTATACCATTTAGTCCCTTGTAACAATGGTAATAGTCAACATAAATAATTTTCTTCTACAGTAAGTAACAATGACTTGCCATGATGGTTGTCTAAAAGAGGTAGCTGTTTACCTTTTCCAGACAACCATATCGAAACTGTAAATATAGTCAAGAAATTGTGCGACGCAAAAAAACTATAAGACAATAAGACAAATGTGTACAGAACAATACAAGTAAAATAAATATTCAATAAATAGTAAATTACTATTCTATAGCGTAAGCTATTGTAAAATGTGTAAGTATGTAAATTAACCGTCTGAGAACATATTCATATCAAAGACAACTGCGGCGTTTTAATTTCTGTGACTGATTAAAATGTAAATAGCTTCTTATTGAACTATGTAATGATATGTGTGACGTCACGATTTGTAAATCACAATGGACACGTGAGTCTAAATATACTCGTAAGAGTCACATTGTAAGTGAAAGCTGCTAGAGATTTGTTGTAAAACTGGGTTACAAAACTTTGATGATTATAGACTTTCTTGCTGTTAAGAAAATTTATGCTTTTTCTTACAAGTTCATAACGGATTACTAATCTAATTGTAAATAATAGTTAATTCTTTATAGCCCAAACCGAAAAAATGCCTAAAAGTCACTTAAGACCGATGATTTATTCCTTAAGTATAAAAAAAACTTATATAGGAATAGGATACAATACATGTAAATACATTTTTTTAAGATGTTTAGTGTTAAGTGTAGTTTTAAGTTTTTCTTTTGATTAATTTTGTATTGACATATTTTTATGAATTAAACTTTACAGGTGTGTAATTATAATGTGTGTGTAGTTATAATGAAATAACCACCATGTTAGGTTAAAATCGTATAGGTAAAGTAAATTAAATCAAATATATGTAAATACATACATAGAAAACGTCCATGACTCAAATCCAAGCAAATAAAGGTGTACATCATATCATAGGCATTCCTGACTGACTTGACATTGACACTGTAGTGGCGATCGCTGTGTTAGTCGTTACTAATCCTGCCTATTAAGGCGGAGGTCCCAGGTTCGAATTCCGATTATGACATATTATTTGAGAATAAATTATGATAAAAAAATTTCGTTCAAAATTTGAGTTTCCGCTACGCGACGCTCGTAAAAAATCCATTACGTCACGTTTTCGTATAAACTTACATGCAAAAAACGTGACGTAATGGATTTTTTTTTGGGAAAAGGTCATTTTCACTTCTAGGGACACCCAATTAGCTTAACTCTCACAAAAAAGTTAACTTCGATGTTAGTTTTGTAATGACAATTAAGCATGGAATATTTACGTAAATCCACTTTATTCATGTTTTTATATTGCGTAAACGCGTATTCTTTCTGGATTAAATAATAAAAAAATATTTTTGTTAATATTTAATGCTTAATTGTCGTTACAAAACTGACTGACAAGTTAACTTTTTTGTGAGAGTAAAGCTAATTGGGTGTCCCTAGAAGTGAAAACGCCCAAATATATTTTTTATTATCTAGATCGAATCAGCTCGTGATTCCGATTTGAATGAGCACATCTAAATCTGGAAGAATCAGGGTCAAGGGTTTTTTTTTTAAAACGCCCAGGATGCTTAGCCAAGTTGCCAATCGCTAGCGCTTAGTAGCGTATCGTAGTTTTCCCTCTCTGTCACTCTTTCATATTAGTGCGACAAAGACAGGTAGCTGCCTTTCGTTTACGATTGACGATTAAGCGCTAGCGATTGGCTAAGCACCCTGATGAGACATAGTTGACTTACAATCAGTGGATCCGGTAGCTCGATTCCTTAGCTTCTCCATAGTAGCGTTGTTTAACTTGCTAAGGTTGTTGTGTATATGTGTTGCGTTGTTCAGTAATGTCGTCTCATCGCTACGAGTCGAGCCTTGATACGAGTACACTGGATTGTCGAAGTGTTGCTCTGTGGAATAAAGTTTTGTGATTAGTTTGAATATTATCAATATCCACCGTGGTTCAGCAGTAAGAATACATTTGTCACCACCCCAACTCCTCCTGCGGGTGTCGTAAGAGTCGACTAAGGGATTGAAGTGTCACTGACCATTATCTGATAAAAGATTGATGATGGGCAGCAGCGTCATCATAGTGGACACATTAAGTAGGTACTGCGATCGCCAATTCGCTTGCCCAGCGTGGCGATTATGGGCATTTACCTCCTAATGCGTCTCTACGCATTGTTAATAGGAGAGGCCTACGTCCAGCAGTGGACTATCATAGGCTGATGATGATGATGATGATTACTCATATTTTACTAGATCTTGACAAAGGAATGGTCAGTGTAGTGACATTGCAATCCCTTAATACCGGGCCACACCAAATGCGTGCACAATGCGTGTGCGTGGCGTGGGCGTTGTAACGTATGTAAATGTCATATTAGATAACACACCGCTGGCGTGCACGTGGGTTTGACTTTACATAAACTACAACGTGCATTCACGGCACGCGCGCGTCATTCACCATGTTGATTGGCCGACTCTGCGACGCTGTCCGTCCGTTTATCCGTCACATTTTGTCTTATTAGCGTGAATACAGTTGGTGATTAATTATTATAAAATAGTTAATTTAAATTACAATAATGATTATAAAACATTACGACACAAGTGCGAAAAACATGAAATTACGAATTTCCTTTTTGCATGTGTTTCGTACGACGTTTTTAGTACAGATGGCCCTCCGAAGTTTTGGACCTGCCGTAAACTGAGCCACTTCTCGCACTAGCGCGTAAAAAAAGCACCATCTGTACTAAAAATGGCATTTATCTGTGTAGTTTTATCTCTATCTCTCTCTACTAAGATACTCTTTATCAATCTCTATCTCTCTCTACTCTATCTTCCTTATTAGTGCGACAAAGCCAGATAGTTGCCATACGTTCTCGATTCACGATTGAGATTGTCAAAACTACGCGCTACGCAGTACTGGCAGTAGTAATCATACTGAGAGTGAAAAAAATATATTTTTTTAAGAAATGCTCCAAAACTATTTCCGTCAGCATGAATACAGATGGTGATTCTAAAAATGGCATATTTTTTTTAAGAAATCTCCCTTTTTTTATTTATTGAATAAAAAAGTTTTATAAATTACAATAATTTTGGCAAGACCCATCATTGGCAAAACCTTGAAGAGGTTTGTGTGCCGATGGGGAGTTCGATGGATATTTGTCCAGACATTATTAGAAATTATATCTAACATGTGACTTAAACTATTGCGATTAAAACAGTTACCGGGTTGTGTGGCCGGGTCAGCAGTGTAGTGCACATGTGCTATCTCCCGCTTGAGGTTCTTGACTCGCTTGCGGTAGTAGAACAGCATCAACGCAGCCGCCGCTAGGCAGAGCAGTAGTAGTACTACCATGGTCGCTGTTAGACCGGCGTGGTTGCCGCCTACTGAAACAATAGGTATTAGAATAAAATAAATAATATGACGGCGGCGTCATCATGTAGAATCTAAAATGTGAAAAATAGCCAATAGTAATCAATGTACAAAAACAACAGCTGCATCTGACCTGACCGATCAGGCGATCACGCCACTATGACGTCACGCCACCTGCACCCGCCCGGAGCCTCTAAGTCTTATAAGTAACCTGACTGATGGTCGGTGGGGGCATTCTTGTCATCGAAATGGTCAGTTGCAGACGTTGTCTTATAGACTGTGTTATTTTAAGATTGATGTTTTAATATCGCGAATTGGTGAAGAATTAACCAGTGCTCAAATACGAAGTTGGTAATTGTCTCATTCATTGGACCCTAAACCCTACCTACTCTTATTATAATAACAGAGGAGGCGCCAATAAATAAATAAAATAAAAAGCCTTTTATTTCTTGCAGCATTTACAATTTTTCTCTATGTTCTAAGTTGCGTTAAAATAATAAAATAGTGTTAACGGAAGAAAAAAATAATATTCAAATTAAATAACTAAACAACTATTATAATTAATGCAAGAACCCCGCTTGCAGGTGAAGGCCTCCTCCAGAGATGCCCAGTAGTCTCTATCCTGGGCTTTTTTCAGCCATTGTTCGCCCGCTACTTCTGCGATTTCATCAGTCCATCTGAGAAATTCTTTTTATTTTTGCCACTAAAATGAAATATGAAAATTTGGGTAAATTTTATACTATTTCTGCTCAGAATCACGAGCTGATTCCATTTCCGGCGAAAAAAAAACTGTCCCAAAATTTTCATACATATTTCGAATATCCTCTTGTGTTACCGTTATAGAAGGTGTATGGAAAATAGTAACACAATAGGAAAAAAAAATCATGGGACACTTTTTTATTCGACGGAAATGGAATCGGCTTGTGATTCTGAGTAGAAATAGTATAAAATTTACCTAAAATTTCATATTTCATTTTAGTGGCAAAAATAAAAAGAATTGCTCATCTAGTTAGCCCACCTAAGGAAGACCAAAAGTTGCCTATCGGGAGAAATAACTCGTGTATAAGCGAATTTTGGCATAGTTGTAGGGAATGGTGTTTTAAACCACGTACTAAAAGTACTGGTGGATAGGGGTGGAGCTAACGGGGGGAGGGGGGTGTAAAGGTCCTTATTTTTAATTTTTCGTAAATAACTCGTAAACCGTGGCTTGTAGCAAAATACGTTCTACTACATAAGTAAACTACATAAAATTCTCTACAAAAAAGATATACGCATGTTTCCTCTGGGATCAATGTGTCATGAGATAAGAAAGCAAGAAGATGGACACTAAAGAAATAAACACATTTGTTTAAGTAGGTATGGCACATACACAATGCTCGCGAACATTCCAAAAGATTTTAATGCTCGATTCCTGACCATATTTAGAGTCTTTAATGTGATACAAAATTTCCTGGATTCGGCTTGGTTTCAGAGATAATCAACCTTTTTTTCGAAATAAGTTTTTCGACGTAACTCGTCATAAAACTTCTTTTTAATTACAATTCTACCACAACGTGTTTTAATATTATCACACCTTTTGCCTGGCAATCATAAAATGGGAATAAAATTGAAGAAATAACCTGTCCCTAAAAAAATTATTTAAATAAATAATTTTAACAAATTGTTGTCGTGATAAAAAGTACTACAAATGTTAAAAAGTAACCAAAAAGTCTTAAAAAAAAGAGAAAAAAAAAATTTTTTTTGGTGGTATTTGACATTAGGTCTCATAATCATTTTTGTTTATTTTGATATCTAGAATGCATACTTAAAATCTTTTGGAATGCTCGCGCCCGGGCGCGCCCTGTATACTTATTTGTAAAAATAAAATTCCTAATTATCTTCTAAACCTAAAATATTCTCATAATCATCGTCAAAACATTTTAACTATGCATTCTAGACATCAAAACAAACAAAAATTATTATGAGACCTAATGTCAAATACCACCAAAAAAAAATTTTTTTTCTCTTTTTTCTTAGACTTTTTGCATACTTTTAACATTTCCAGTACTTTTTATCATAGCAACAATTTGTTAAAATTATTTATTTTAATATTTTTTTTAGGGACAGGTTATTGCGTCAAGTTTATTCCCATTTTTTAATTGCCAGGCAAAAAGTGTGGTAATATTAAAACACATTGTGGTAGCATTGTAATCAAAAAGAAGTTTTATGACGAGTTACGTCGAAAAACTTATTTCGAAAAAAAGGTTGATTATCTCTGAAACCAAGCCGAATCCAGGAAATTTAGTATCACATTAAAGACTCTAAATATGATCAGGAATCGAGCATTAAAATCTTTTGGAATGTTCGCGAGCATTCTGTATGTGCCATACCTACTTAAACAAATGTGTTTATTTCTTTAGTGTCCATCTTCTTGCTTTCTTATCTCATGACACATTGATCCCAGAGGAAACATGCGTATATCTTTTTTGTAGAGAATTTTATGTAGATTACTTATGTACTAAAACGTTTTTTGCTATAAGCCACGGTTTAAGAGTTATTTACGAAACATTAAAAATAAGGACCTTTACACCCCTCTCCCCCCGTTGGCTCCACCCCTAACCACCAGTACTTTTAGTATGTGGTTTAAAACACCATTCCCTACAACTGTGCCAAAATTCGCTTATACACGAGTTTTTTCCTCTGAGTTTCCTTCGTTTGGTGTACTATAGTCATGGGTCGTCCTCTTTTCCTTTTACCGTGTGGGCCAGGCCATGACGTCAGTCGCGATGTCCAACGGTCGTCTCTCAACCTCGATATTAGAATAGTGAAGAGTATATTCAGATAAGAGGGTGTCTATAGGTATATCGACGCTTATCATGAAAGCGCTGTATCTCAAGACACTGCCTTGTCGTATTTTGAATTCTAGCAATGAAGCACTAGAATTCCAATTGCAAGCGCGTACTATTTTGGGTTACAGCGAATTGTCGCTCTTGTGACGTTGACATAATGATATGGGCTTATTTCAATCCGGAATGCCACCCTAAAGAACATAATACAAAATATTTGAAGTTCAAATAATTATATTATAACATCAAGTTACGAATAAATAAGGAAAGCCGACAGCGTCAGAAAATGACAATCATTTTCAACCATTCGTAGGCAGTAAATGGCAGCGCTTTTTAGCACTTATTTGTAAATCTGACTATAAGACAAACTGGTTTACAGCATTTTATCGCCAAAAAACCTTTAGGGGAAAAATACGGATATTACAATATGATCATACCTGAAGCCGGATCCACATCAATAGCGCATGCTGTGAATGGCAGCGCTCTTTTGCACCTTTTTCTGACTTTCGCTAAAGGCTGCCTCAACTAATTTGTAGCGGATTGTTTGAAGTAGGGGGAAAAATACGGATATTACACAATAATCATACCTGAAGCGGGATCTATGCCGATGGCGTCAGAGGCGTGCGTATCGCAGTTGTCTCCAATGAAGCCGCGGCGACAAACGCAGCCGCGAACAGGATGGCAGTCCCAGTTGCCCTCCGAAGGCTTAACTTTATGGCCAAATTTTTTACTAGTATAATGTGGAGTGTGACCTAACGCCTGATCTAAATCGATAGCGTCAAAAAATGACTACCGTCTTTTACCATTCATACGAAGTAAATGGCAGCGCTTTTTAGCACTCATTTGTAAATCTGACTATAAGACTGCCAAAACTGGTTTATAGAAGTTTCTCGCAGAAGAAACATTCGGGGGAAAAATAAGAATATTACACATAATCATACCTGAAGCCGGATCCACATCAATAGTGCATACAGTGAATGGCAGCGCTCTTTTTCAGACCCTGTTTAAGGCTACCTAAACTATCTTGTAGCAGATTGTTCGAAGTTTGGGAGAAAAATACGGTATTACACAATAATCATACCTGAAGCAGGATCTATGACGATGGCGTCAGAGGCGTGCGTATCGCAGTTGTCTCCAATGAAGCCGCGGCGACAAACGCAGCCGCGAACAGGATGGCAGTCCCAGTTGCCCTCCGAGGGACACTTGCATGGCTCCATGTACTAAAGTAACTTTATGGCCAAATTTTCTACTAGTATAATGTGGAGTGTGACCTAACGCCTGATCTAAATCGATAGCATCATAAAATGACAAACGTCTTTTACCATGCATCCGAAGTAAATGGCAGCGCTTTTTAGCACTTATTTGTAAATCTGACTATAAGACTGCCAAAACTGGTTTACAGCATTTTATCGCCGAAAAACCTTTAGGGGAAAAATAAGGATATTACAATATGATCATACCTGAAGCTGTATCCACATCAATAGCGCATGCTGTGAATGTCAGCGCTCTTTTGCACCTTTTTCTGACTTTCGCTAAAGGCTGCCTCAACTAATTTGTAGCGGATTGTTCGAAGTTTGAGGAAAAATACGGTATTACACAATAATCATACCTGAAGCAGGATCTATGACGATGGCGTCAGAGGCGTGCGTATCGCAGTTGTCTCCAATGAAGCCGCGGCGACAAACGCAGCCGCGAACAGGATGGCAGTCCCAGTTGCCCTCCGAGGGACACTTGCAGGGCTCCATGCAATGATCGCCGAAGTAGCCTTCGGGACAAACTGTGGACAGGAGATTAGATTTTATAGGGATTTTGTAATTATTATTGCCTATTTATCTTGTACTTGTGTACTTCTTGTAACTGTAATGTTGTGACTGTTCTGGTTCTCAATAAAATAAAATAAAAAAAATAATAAAATTATTATTTGCCGGTAATTGTTACTATCTATCTTTTAGGCATTGGAAGCGGGTGGCGGCGGGTGGCGGTGGGCGGCGACGGGTGTCGGCGGGCGGAGGCGGGCGGAAGCGGGCGGAGACGGGAGGAGGCGAGCGGCGCGCCAGGCTTTGCCAACTCGATTTTCGGGCGGTGCTTACACATTTTGCTTAACGAAATTAGACTTTATCGTCATAGCAATAAAGCTGGGTCACACCAGATGCGTGTGCAGCACGTGTACGTGCACCCCCTGCCGCCCGCCTTCATTTATTTTGAATAATCTGTTGGTATTATAGTATATAATACCTAATATTTTTTGTACAGAGCATTTTGATCACCTTCCTTCACCACTTACCACGGCGCCACAATGTATTTATATTTATACAAGGCCTTTCAAAAGTCTTTGGCTCTTCAGCTTACTATAACAATCTACAATGTGCCTATTTTGAACTTAGGTTAGTCAGGAAAGCTTTGTGCTCCGAGCACTAAATGGGCTTTTCATCCCATGATGCGATTTTGTGTCAAAAAGTAAAATCACCAAAATTCTAATACCTAGCATAATCAGTTAAAATTTCAAAACAATACTAAAATAATTGGCGGTTACAAAAAGATGATACAATAAGGTATAAAATCTTTTTCTTAAAAAAAACTTTAGACGAATTTTGGAAGAAAAAACCGGTAAATTGTGTCAGAAGGACGTGGACAAAAAAGTGTAGGGACAGTGCAACTTGTGAAGGTAAAACTCGACGACGCCGTATTATTTTATTATGGTCGTATTATATTATATACTTTGATATCCACTGATTATTAAAACGAAAACGTTGCTTAAATATAAGCATTTGTTTGGCAGGTAAACCGGATTATCCTTGTCCAGATTTTATCGTATACAGTCTTTATACAGGAAGTGGATTTGATTTTAGCCTGCAACTAGAATTTCATTACCGACCAGTACACGTACGTGCCGACATTACGTATCTACACGTTCATTGTCATCCGTGGCGTGCAGTAGGCATTATAAACACACACTGCGTGCAGGAGCATTCCATGAAAACATCTACTTTTTGTCGCTAACGACTCACTATGGTAGCTACCCTAATAAAATATGCTAGCTGCTAGGAAACACTGTCAATCTTAAAGCCTTGATATGTTATTATTATGCCGTAACTCAGCTTGCTAATTTAATTTCTCAAAAGTATTGAAAAGACAGTGTCGCTTACGACATTTTTCATGGAATGCTCCTGCAGTATAATCACACTGCGTGCAGTATACTCACACTGCGTGCAGTATACTCACACTGCGTGCAGTATACTCACACTGCGTGCAGTATACTCACACTGCGTGCAGTATACTCACACTGCGTGCAGTATACTCACACTGCGTGCAGTATACTCACACTGCGTGCAGTATACTCACACTGCGTGCAGTATACTCACACTGCGTGCAGTATACTCACACTGCGTGCAGTATACTCACACTGCGTGCAGTATACTCACACTGCGTGCAGTACACTCACACTGCGTGCAGTACACTCACACTGCGTGCAGTACACTCACACTGCGTGCAGTATACTCACACTGCGTGCAGTATACTCACACTGCGTGCAGTATACTCACACTGCGTGCAGTATACTCACACTGCGTGCAGTATACTCACACTGCGTGCAGTAGGCGCCGGTGTAGCCAGGCGGACAGCGGCAGTAGCCGTCGTTGGGGCGGCAGGCGGCGGCGGCGGCGCAGCGGCACGGCTGCGTGCAGTATACTCACACTGCGTGCAGTATACTCACACTGCGTGCAGTATACTCACACTGCGTGCAGTATACTCACACTGCGTGCAGTAGGCGCCGGTGTAGCCAGGCGGACAGCGGCAGTAGCCGTCGTTGGGGCGGCAGGCGGCGGCGGCGGCGCAGCGGCACGGCTGCGTGCAGTTGGCGCCCCACCAGCCTGACGGACATGCGGCGTCGCAGAGTCGGCCTTGCCAGCCTGGCGGGCATTGGCACGCTCCTGGAACATTTAACGTTCAACAATAAACTAGATATAACTGTTTTTTTACACACTTAGGCGCTAAAGTAAATACTGTAGATTCGGCTCCTAGGACAACACGGGTAACTCACCACTTGGGCTTGTCCATTAATCACGTCATACTGTATAGGGGGAGGGGAGGGCAAGAAAAAATCACCAATTATCACCATAGGGGACGGGGGGGTCATCGGACAAATCACGTGTAATTTTTTGACACTCTGCTGAACAGCATACTTTTTTTAAAACATAACGGTCACTTCGCCGATAGATCGCTCACAGAACACACGTCTCCCAGTTTAAGCTTAAACCAGGGCTGGTCAAGTTTCGGGGTCGCTTTAATTAAGTCAACATGTTTTCGTGCGCGCGGTGTGATACAAGTGCCACGGACGGACCTACTTGTAGTCGGTGCAAGCGCCAATTTGATTACCCATGCTCGGGTATCACGGAGTCCAACTTCCGAAAATTGGGCACTCGAAGAAGTGCCTGGCGCTGCCCTGATTGCGCGAATAATAGTGACCCACCGCTGCAAGCTCAGTTGGACGAAATGAGAGACACTTTAAAGACCATCACACGGCAACTGGAGCCCCTCGCCTCTCTTGTCGAAGATATAAAAACCGTCAAGGCTGACATTTCATGTCTAAAGGATTCCGTGGAGTTAGCCCATAGTTCAGTTAGTGCATTCTCAAACTCCCTTGATGGCCTTAACGACAAAGTAAAAGCCTTGGAACTTGAAGTTGCCAATTTTAGAAAGCTGCAAGAGGAGGTTTCAAAGATCCGTGAAGACATGAAGGAGAAAGAGCAGTGGGCCCGTGCAAATAACGTGGAAATAAAAGGCATCCCCATGAAGAAGTCTGAAAATTTGTATAATCTGGCTTCATCAATCTCTCAAGCGATAGGATTTTCTTTACGGCGTGAAGATATTAACTACATAGCCCGCGTCCCTACCGCTGATGAGAAGGCAATCAAGAATATAATTATGTCTTTCAATAATCGCTTTACCAAAGAAGATTATGTATCAAAGTCACGTGGGCACGGTAGCCTCGCCCTCAAAGACATAGGATATCAGGGGGAAGGGCAGATTTATGTGAATGACCATCTCACTCTTGAAAATAAAGCGCTCTTACGAGAAGCTAAAATCCTAGCAAAGGAAAAAAACTGCAAGTATATCTGGGTCAAACATTGCAAAATCCTGGCTCGAAAAACAGACACTTCACCAATCTTTCGCATAAAAGTGAAACAAGACCTCTTGAAAATATAAATGTGATCAATTTTCACTCGTTAATATTATTAAGGCTTAGCGGCACTGATTTATTTGTTTACTTTTTTAATTGTTATTTTATGTGTAATCACTTAGCGGCCCGGCGGTTGGGGAGCACTGCATTGGGTATGTCTTTGTTTGTCTTATCACTTGCATTCCTTATTGTGCACCGGTTCATTCAGTTTCGACCTGTTTTGTTTGTTAAACTTTTTGTTCTAAATCTTATTGAACAGTCATTTGGGTTCATTTTATTTATATTTACTTGTAAGTTTGTAGTTAAATTGCTTGCAGTAAATTGTTGCTATGTTCATTGTTTGCTCGTACTTGGCTTAAATAATTTTAAACCTAATTTAAAGTCTACCTGGTTTGTATTTCTAAATGAAATGGAAAGGTTATTTCTTAATAACACGAATTGTACACATATATTATACGATATATATAAGTACACGAGCTGTAAACAAGTTTCGGTACAAGTATTTGTAAATAAATCGCTCGTGCATTTAACATTATTGAATTCTTATTATTGTTTATATAGATTTATTTTTCTGTGATTAATTTAAACGTATATTATCAGAATACTCGAGGATTGCGCACTAAGACTAATTCATTTAAAAGAAATATTCAATTGAACACTTACGATGTAATATCATTGACGGAGACATGGTTACTCGACGGAATCAGTAATAGCGAGTTATTTGATGATCGATACCTAGTGTGGCGAGTCGATAGGGATTATAGTCGTACTAGTCAGCGGTACGGAGGCGGAGTCCTGTTAGCGGTTCGTAAGGAGTTCACTACGCTAGGCCGGCCTGACTGGCACTCCTCGGCGGAGGATGTCTGGGTCTCAATACTGACAGGGTCGCGAAACAATCGTTTCAATATTAATATTTGTACGCTTTATTTATGTTCTGAAAATAATGGCAACTCTTTTAATACCCAACTGTATAATTTCACACAGAAATTAAACGACATAATGATATCTGCTCCAAATGATGTATTTATTATTTTAGGCGATTTCAATTTACCTAACATAGACTGGCATTTACTCTCTGACGGCCATATTGAACCCCGTAGTTTGGCCGGTGAAACTCAACAATATTTTTTTGATACACTTCATCAACACAATTTAGACCAGTTTAATTTAGTACCCAACGTTAACAACAGAATTTTAGACCTGGCTTTTTCGAACGAACCGCTTTCTATAGGACCTTGCCACTGTCCCCTCGCGGAACCTGAAGACGCACACCACAAGTCCTTGATATTAGAACTGAGCTTGTCTCAACCGATCCCACTGCCGTCTAATGTGAGAGAAATATATGACTATAAAGTAGGTAATTACGAAAAAATTTGTAACAATTTAAACTCTTTAAACTGGGATACAATTCTCTATGAAGGGTCTGTAGATGATGCTGTATCTGTTTTTAATTCAGCTATATACCATGTAAGGGATACATTTATACCTCATAAAACCATATCCCCAAAAAAGTATCCTCAATGGTTTAGTCCTGCCCTGAAAAAAGTTTTAAAAGAAAAACACAAGTTCTATCAGAAATATAAGAAATATGGTTCTCTTTCCGATTTACGGACTTTCACACTGCTCAGGCAAAGGGCTAAAAAACTTGAGGTCTTTTGCTACACTGAATATATCAGCAGAGTTGAAGACGCGGTGGTAGAGAACCCAAAATATTTTTGGTCCTACACTAAGTCGCTACATAAAGGGTCACAGGGTATTCCTGCCGTTATGAACTACAATTCTACCCAAGCTAGTACTGGTGAGTCTGTTTGTAACCTATTTGCTGATTATTTTAAAACAACTTTCCTCTGTAGTATTTCAACTGGCATCCAGCCTGCTATCGATTCTTCCACTACTAGCGCAAATATATGCGACATCGAAGTTAACTCAAGCGAAGTCCTTAAACTATTAAAGTCCGTTGATCTGAATAAAGGTGCAGGACCTGACTTCGTGCCACCCATTTTTATTTCAAACTGTGCTAAATGTCTTGTTAAACCTCTTTGTATACTCTTCCGTCGATCTCTCGCTGAAGGCGTTGTTCCCAAGATCTGGAAATCGGCTTTTGTTACCCCAGTCCACAAAACTGGTGATCGTTCAAACATAAAAAATTATAGACCAATATCTAAGTTATGTATTTTTGCAAAAATTTTCGAAAAAATTGTCCATAGTCAAGTTTATTCATCACTTAAAATATCCCTTATCGCTGAGCAACATGGATTTGTAAAAAGGAAGTCTACAGATTCGAATTTATTGTTATTCTCTGACTATGTTTCTCGTAATATGGAGGGTGGTGGACAAGTTGACGCCATATATACAGATTTTAGCAAAGCGTTCGACAGAATAGACCATCAAATACTTATGCAGAAGCTTTTAAAGTGTGGTATCCATGGCAATCTCTTTAGATGGTTTACATCTTATGTGGAAAATAGATCTCAGGCGGTAACTGTTAATGGTTTTGTTTCTTACTGGGTTGGCATTCCTTCTGGCGTGCCCCAAGGATCGCTTTTAGGTCCTTTGCTTTTTGTAATATTCATCAACGACATAGACAGTATTTTTAAACACTCTAAATTTCTACTTTATGCTGATGATACCAAAATCTATAGATTTGTTAGGAACATTAATGATTGTTTGTTACTACAGGATGATCTAAACTATTTTATTAAATATTGTAACGAAAACCGACTAGACCTTAATGTTGCTAAGTGTATTTCCATGTCGTTTACTCGCAAACCTAATCCAATCTCGTTCACATATTCACTTAATTCAATTAATATAAATAATTCTCTCTCAACGCGAGACCTGGGCCTCTATCAAGACCCAAAGCTTCTGTTTGATAATCATATTGACAAAATAGTTAAGAAAGCTTCCAGATCTCTAGGTTTTATCATGAGATCAACCTCAAAATTTAAAAAAGTTAAGCCTATAAAGGTTTTATACTGTGCGTTCGTGCGTTCGATCCTTGAGTATGTTTCAGTTGTGTGGAATCCTTGCTACGATATCTATATTAAACGCATTGAGTCTATCCAAAGAAAATTCCTAAAATTTATTCAATACAAAACTAAAACTACAGATTCGTGTTATTATGACAGGTGCCTAAGACACCATTTTCTTCCCTTAGATTTGAGAAGAAAAGTCATTGACTTGGTCTATTTCAATAAAATCTTAACTGGATCTGTTGATAGCCCTGAACTAATAGAGAATATAAATTTTCATATTCCTAGAGCTTCATCGAGACAGTACCGGCCTTTGTCACTTCCGTCGACTAAAACTAATTATCGTCAAAATTCTTATTTTGTCCGAGCTGCGAGGTCAATGAATGAACTGTGCCAAAATTACAATCTGGATCTACATTTATTAAAACCCGCGATAGTCAAAAAACTTATGTCATCGAGTTTCTTTGCTCCCCAGCCTGCTGCAGGTGACCGTATGTGCAACTAGCATACCATTATATACTCAAATATGTACTTATAGTCTCTTATAGATATTATGGATATTTTCAATAAGTTACTTTTCTTTTCTCACTGTAATATGTCTTGCCGCTGCATGTTAAGTTTGTGTGGTTATATGCTTTTATGCTTTGTCTGCTGTGTTTATCTATGTACCATATCTGTGGAAACCTTTAATTGGCTTGTTAGATAATTAATTTGTAAAACCTAGTCTTAGTAATTGTAGCTGTTGGTTTTCCGAATAAAATAAAATAAAATAAAAATAAAATAAATAAATAAATAACCATAATATGTCAAATCCTGAACTGAGTTTAGAAACAAAGCGGATATTTACCTCGTAGTTGGCAAAAAAGTTTTTTCCCATCACGTGTGCTTCATAAAGTACGTAAATTGAAGTGTTATTTAAAGGACTACTTCAGTTGCAAAAAATTACACGTCATATTGGCTAGGGGGGGGGGGGGGTCCTGAAAATATCACCAAGTATCACCATGGGGGATGGGGGGGGTCTAAAATAGGCCAAAATTGTATGACGTGATTAATGGACAAGCCCCTTGCACGGTACTCGCACGCCACGCCCGTGTACCCGCTGTTACACGTGTACACGCCTGTTACTGGGTCGCAGGTATTGTTACCATGGTCTCGATTCAAGACTGCCATTGAATCAGCTCCTAGGACAACACGGGTAACTCACCAGTGACGTGGTGGCAGTCCGCGCCGTTCTTGCACGCGCACTTCTCCTGGCAGTTGAGGCCGTACGTGCCGAGCGGGCACGGGTACTCGCACGCCGCACCCGTGTACCCGCTGTTACACGTGTACACGCCTGTTACTGGGTCGCAGGTATTGTTACCATGGTCACGACTCAGACTGCCATTTAATCAGCTCCTAGGACGACACGGGTAACTCACCAGTGACGTGGTGGCAGTCCGCGCCGTTCTTGCACGCGCACTTCTCCTGGCAGTTGAGGCCGTACGTGCCGAGCGGGCACGGGTACTCGCACGCCGCACCCGTGTACCCACTGTTACACGTGTACACGCCTGTTACTGGGTCGCAGGTATTGTTGCCTGCTGGAGAGAAAAATGATCAGTAACGATGATAAATAGATTGAGAAGAGATGAAAATATTAAGTACAACTTTTTGTTGAAAAGGCTTAGGTACTTTTTAGTGTGGCTAGCAAAACACGTGATTAGTGTTTTTTTGTAAGAATAATAGAGGTTTTGTTGCTGTAATGAGTATGTGTTTACAAACTTACTAGCCGTTGTGCCTAACAAAGATTATATAACAAGGCGATTAAGTAACTGTTTTCGTAAGTGACCATACAATGAAATTGAGTCTTAGTTTTTCTCCAACGCGCTTTTTTCAATTGTTAAGTACGTTTATGTAGTAAGAAGCTTGACCTCCTTATTGATAAACATAACGAGTCGATGAGTATAGTTTGTCCTTTTTTCGTCTCACATAAATACCGATAAAACCGAAAGGGACAAGTGGAAACGTTTCTGAATAAGGTGGTAAATATTGTAGCGCACTATATCTTTTGTCAGCCACGTAGCTACTCAAATCCAGTCCTTTCAACCAGGCTTGTATCAGAATCGCATGTCTGTTGGCATAGAACGTTCTACAAGGTTCATCACATACCAGGAGGGCATGGCAGCGAGCAATTGACTCCAATCTAACCGGCTGACAAATCGCATCGACCAGTCAACGTCACGTGAAGTTGTTCATGTAAGGATAGTTCTCAGAGAACCCGTCGCTGACCGCCACGGGAGTGTAGTGTTATATCTAGAACGTTCTACAATGTTCATGAAGATTTACAACGTACCATCGGGCCCAGGGGCACACTTTTGCGAGCAACCCGCTCCGTAGGTACCAGGAGGGCATGGCTGCGAACAGTTAACTCCCGTCCAGCCGGCCGAGCACTCGCATCGCCCAGTATCAGCGTCACACGAAGAGTTGTTCACACAAGGGCACCTCTCAGAACACCCGTCGCTGAAGAGCATGTAGCGACTAATGTAAACGCTACAGAAGTGTAGTGTCTTATCTAGAAAGTTCTACAATGTTCATAAAGATTCACAACGTACCATCGGGCCCAGGGGCACACTTTTGCGAGCAACCCGCTCCGTAGGTACCAGGAGGGCATGGCTGCGAACAGTTGACTCCAGTCCAACCGGCCGACCACTCGCATCGCCCAGTATCGGCGTCACACGAAGAGTTGTTCACGCAAGGACACCTCTCAGAACACCCGTCGCCGAAGAGCATGTAGCGACTAATATAAACGCTACAGAAGTGTAGTAATCTTATCTAGAAAGTTCTACAATGTTCATGAAGATTCACAACGTACCATCGGGCCCAGGGGCACACTTTTGCGAGCAACCCGCTCCGTAGGTACCAGGAGGGCATGGCTGCGAACAGTTAACTCCCGTCCAGCCGGCCGAGCACTCGCATCGCCCAGTATCAGCGTCACACGAAGAGTTGTTCACACAAGGGCACCTCTCAGAACACCCGTCGCTGAAGAGCATGTAGCGACTAATGTAAACGCTACAGAAGTGTAGTGTCTTATCTAGAAAGTTCTACAATGTTCATAAAGATTCACAACGTACCATCGGGCCCAGGGGCACACTTTTGCGAGCAACCCGCTCCGTAGGTACCAGGAGGGCATGGCTGCGAACAGTTCACTCCAGTCCAGCCGGCCGACCACTCGCATCGCCCAGTATCGGCGTCACACGAAGAGTTGTTCACGCAAGGGCACCTTCAAAACACCCGTCGCCGAAGAGCATGTAGCGACTAATGTAAACGCTACATAAGTGTAGTGTTATCTAGAAAGTTCTACAATGTTCATGAAGATTCACAACGTACCATCGGGCCCAGGGGCACATTTTTGCGAACAACCCGCTCCGTAGGTACCAGGAGGGCATGGCTGCGAACAGTTAACTCCAGTCCAGCCGGCCGAGCACTCGCATCGCCCAGTATCGGCGTCACACGAAGAGTTGTTCACGCAAGGACACCTCTCTGAACACCCGTCGCCGAAGAACCCTTGCTCGCATTGGGTCTCGCAGCGGACGCCTGGAAATTGTACTAGGGTATTATAGATGCAAGCTACTTAACCGTCCGTGTGCGTTTGTGTTGTGTAAAATTTATTGGCACACTGTGAACCGAAATATTAAAGTGTGCCTGTGCCTTTAAAGTCCCCAATAGGTAAGAAATAAATGTCAATGTATTGCACTGACAGGTGTCAGGGTCAATTTAGTAAAAAGAATCGGCGATCGATCAACCTAAACTCAGTAAGTGAGGAACTCAAGTATTTGAGCTCCTATCTCAGTTCTGATTTATGCCCGCCTTCCACTGCGACCGGAACTGACTCATTAATGGCTCCGTTTCACGTTCATCACTGGCTAAGTGCTAGTATGCAGTTGACGGCTGTAAGTCACACCAGCGGTGTAAGAAAAACGGAGCCATTAATGAGACCGTTCCGCTCGCAGTGGAAGGCGGGCATTCGTACGGATAGGACGTACTTGTACGAGGTTGCTAAAAATGTTAGCGACGAAATGGGAGGTTTTATGTATAAAAGTGGCACACAAGTAATGTATTTTTTTTCTTATTTTGGTTGTCGACGAAATTATGTTTCATAATAGATGAAAGAACCAAATGAGCTACACACAGATTATAATACTGAAACATTAATTTGGCTGTGTGGGTCTTTGTAGCGTTGGGTATAATCATTATTGTATGCCAGCGCAATCGAATTAATGATAGCATCAGCAGTTATACTGTTTATAGAAGTTTTTCAGCATTTAAATAATAAATAAATGTGATTTATTCCCTTGGCTCCTAAGAACATTACTGTTGTAATAAACACTATTATGTGTATTGCATTTCATTGATACGTATCCTTTAAATTAAGCAATAGAAACATAAGCCAGGCCGAATATTCCTTTAAACTTGTAAACCAAAAGTAATCATCTACGAAAAGTACGTTGGCATGTGATATTCCGCAAAATTTAATTCTGCGAAAAGGCCTTTCAGAACTGTATTGGGTTTGATACCTATATTATATCCATAAATCTAAGCAAACAACATAAGCATTCCCATGTTTGTCAATTTATTTATAGTACGGTCACTACGTATAAAGATATTAGATTAGATAGATACGTAATATTAGTTGTGGTTAGATTCCATTTTGAAATAACGTTAGAAAGTTCTCGACTGTCACACTAGCAGAATGTATGCAAAAAAACTAAACTAAATATAACATAACCCAAATTACTAATATAGCAAAAGAGTCTTGTTTAAATAAATTAGTGTTTCAGGATTAGGAACAAATAAATGACTACACAAAAGTTTATTAAGTTTTATTTACACGCACGGCCAACAATTTATTTAAATATCCCCTGAACATATTATTTACGTAAAATGTGTCATTATCTACAGAAATAGACCACATGCTAGTCTGGCTCGTAAATAAATTATCTTCGATATTTAAAACTGCAACGATGGCATTAGGGTTCTTTATGTTCAATGATTTTAATATATTCTGAGCTCTTAACAAAATTGAATCATAGTTATGTTTTTCAAAATCAGCAGTCCAAGACACACATTGTGATAACGAAGATATACCATTCAGGCCATGTATGGTATTATTTGAAGATAAAGCTTTATAATAATAATTTTCGGGTCTGAACATTCGTGTCTCAGTAGTGTTCACAGTATACTCAAATTCCTGTACGAAATTGATTTCATCATTTCCACTATCCATCTCAGCGTAATCAGGGATGTCGTCTATATCTTCGACTGATGACTCGTCGTCGCAAAATGGTTCTTGCGAACCGAATAAGTCTGTTAGAAACAAATGTGTGAAGAATGGTTAGTTAGATCCCGATAACAAATGACTTACCGAGTTTCCTAGCGAGACCTGGGTGACAAAAATGACGATGATTTTAATGGGGTTGACTAATATGTGGCTGAAGATTTTATGGCATATGATCACTTCGCAAACTATTATTATCATAGTTTAATTTGGCAGAATCATCACATGGTAAACCAACGTTACGCAGACGATTCTTGAGCATAATATCATATTATGAAGCTAACCTAACCTACAGGCTTAGCACATGATTGGTGCGACAGTATGTCGCCGCGAGATAGATCTCTCATCCTTCACTAGCATGGATTTAGAATATGGATATGGATTTGACAACGTAATAATAATAGCAAGAACGAAAGGGATGGTCTTATGAAACTTTTTACTAGTGGAAGTGAAAAGGAACGATAATCGTCCGTCCTTATCACTGTGCCACTATTTTTGTGTGTGTGTGTGCGTGTGTTAGATGCTAAGTCTAAGTGCCACACACACAAGTATCTTCTTAGTAGTAAGTGACTATGTCTATCCCTCTTAGTGGCACACTGATGTGCGGCCCCTCGTTCACTAGCTATATTAAATATTAACAAAAAAGGGACGGGTAGACTATCTCGCGGCGATATATTGTCGCGCCTATCATGTGCTAAGCATACTAGTTGCCAAATGAAAGTCGGCAAATATTAATTTAGTATGTTGGTGTGCCAAGTGAATCATCTGCTGAAAAGTTGGTTGTCAAGTGATATTCGGCAAAATGATATTATGCAAATGGTTTATTGGGTACGTCTGAGACACGCAAGTGTCAAACTACAGACAAGTTACGAGTCGAACTAATCCTTTTCTTTTGTAAACTTTTTTAATGCTCTCAATATTGCCAGTAACATGTCATTCATAGCAAAAAATGTTTTTTTCTTCTTTTTTATTGTCAGTCAAACGGCATGGTAAATTGTGGCAGCATAGAGATCAAAAAGTTGTTTTATGATGACATTGATGAGTTACAACGAACTATTTCTCAGAAAATATTTATTGTTTAGAAACCATGCCGAATGCAGGGAATTTTATATGTCATTATAGAGTCTAAATACAATTAATCTTTAAATATCCTTGCGATGCTAAATACAATTAATCTTTAAATATCCTTGCGATCGATGTTCACTTAAAATGCATTTGTCAATCAAGATGTTTTTATTGTAGTTCGCGATTTTATATTTAGCAGTGGTTAGTATGGATCATATTTATCTTTAATGTTAAAATCTTTGAATGTAAGGAATTAAGGATAGAGGAGAATAAATTCTCAAATATATTGGATAATCAATGAAATCTGCATCGAAAACGAATTGTTAGTCTCACTAAATAATGAATGACATGACCATGACGTCCATGACATAGCAGTCTATATTATTTATTAAATAAATATTTTGACAAACTAAACATACTTTAATCGAATAGTGTATCTAGCAAGAGGAAATAATTCGCTTGGCTGCTATCTTACTGAGGTCAATTGAGCCTAATTATTCGTTGGTCGATAGACTTGTCGCGTTTCATTAGTTGATTACCTACGTAGATACTTCTTGTTTGCTGCTTATTCGGAAGGAAATAAGGTTTAATTTTCATAATAATTACGTCATTTCTAGTTGAATACATGCTAGCTGTCAAATTAGTTAAAATTGTAGACGCCGTATAATGAATGTGCCATTTCATTTGTTTCTCTGATTTCGACTAAGTTAGCTTTTTGTGAGGAATATGTCCGAGTGTTATAGTTATAACCATAAGACACCTAAGTACATGGTACATTGTGTATGAAGTACGTTGAAGGTAAGTTTTAGGCCATCACATTAAAATAGAACCTACTGCCGTAGGCGTCTTACTTTTATTACTTTAGCATTGTTTCACACCAGAGTGCGTAACCAAGAGATCAATCGCTAACCCTCAGATGTGAAAGAAACCGAACTGTCTTTGTCGCGTTAATAAGAAAGAGTGACAGAGATCATACTACGATACGCTACTGAGCATTAGCGGTTGACAACTTGGTTACGCACTCAGGGCTAAAAAACTGTTTGTAGTTGGTAAATAAAATCGTAATAACATACTTACGTATAACTTAATTCTTTTAATTCCTAACCAACGTCTGTTTTGTCCATACGGTCTCAGACCAGATATTGGTTGAAAATACTACTCGAACTTGAATTTCACCCGAGACCAAAAACGGAACTTTCAGTCAGACTTTTCAACTATAATTCGCGGAACTTTCAGTCTCAGGTACGTCTTTGCGACGAATACTGACCTCGCTAGCTAGTTTCGCACTGGCAGCGGCAGGTGAGACGGTGGCAAATGCACCCTCCTGTCTGTTTCTAAATTCTGTCTAGATCTCGGCTGACTGTCGAGTTACACTCAGTCTCACTGCTGACCTCATTGAAACTGAACTATTGAACTATTGGTGCAAAACATTAACAAAACTTTAAAATTGACATATGTGAACACTTTAGCCACGAAAAATACGAATATTATTGAAAAATCTGTATCTAATTTTATTCCCTATCTCGGAGTTTTTCTTTCAACTTACAATGTGTGGGTGTGGTGTGTAGATATGTATATTTTATAGATTTTTGTGCTATTTCAAGTCCAAATGAGAAGTTTTGTTAAAGTTTTGCACCCATAGTTCCGACCCCTACTCATTAGCTATATAGCCTCGCAATAACTGCAGTCCGTTTAGTAACAGATACCTTCATCCTTCGGGTCCCAGCGATGATGATATCGGAGGTAAAATACCTCCGGATCTAGCGACATCACACGAAGTCAGGCGTCCTGCGCTAAAATTTATGCTTTTCCCCTTGTAATCAAGTATATGAGTCAAAATTCTCTTCGTTGTCTTGTTTCATACCACTCTGTCACGCTTTTAGTTGCACCTGTATTTTTTTACGCTAGATTTTAATCCATACATCAGAAATTTAAAACAAAGCATCATGTCATACAAAAATCACCACTGCGTCAAGTCTTTGGGGACACAAAATAAGACAACGAACAGAATTTTGACCCATATGTCAGTGTTCGATTCAAGAGGACCTCGATTCTCGATCGGCTCGATTGCTTTCTGAAGTTCAAGATTTGAGTTCAAGCTTTAGAGAATTTGTCTCTCTCACTTTAACGACGCCTTCGTTTGAGTGACAGAGAAAAATATTCGAAATTTGAGAATTTCGATTTTCGCGGTAGTAGGCCAGATGTTTGGGACTCGAAGGGTTAATCTGTCGGCAGTCCTGCCCGAAGTACGCGGGCGGGCAGGGCAGCTCGCAGCGGGAGCCTGTGTAACCGGGGCAGCATTCGCCTGTGAGTGTACAATGTTCAGTCAACAGTCTGGGTCACTGACCTCGCCAGCCAGTCTCGCACAGGCAGCGGCCGGTCACGTGGTGGCAGCCGCGCGCGTTGGCGCCGCAGTTGCAGGGCGAGCGGCAGTCCTGCCCGAAGTACGCGGGCGGGCAGGGCAGCTCGCAGCGGGAGCCTGTGTAACCGGGGCCGCATTCGCCTGTGAGTGTACAATGTTCAGTCAACAGTCCGGGTCACTGACCTCGCCAGCCAGTCTCGCACAGGCAGCGGCCGGTCACGTGGTGGCAGCCGCGCGCGTTGTCGCCGCAGTTGCAGGGCGAGCGGCAGTCCTGCCCGAAGTACGCGGGCGGGCAGGGCAGCTCGCAGCGGGAGCCTGTGTAACCGGGGCAGCATTCGCCTGTGAGTGTACAATGTTCAGTCAACAGTCTGGGTCACTGACCTCGCCAGCTAGTCTCGCACTGGCAGCGGCCGGTCACGTGGTGGCAGCCGCGCGCGTTGTCGCCGCAGTTGCAGGGCGAGCGGCAGTCCTGCCCGAAGTACGCGGGCGGGCAGGGCAGCTCGCAGCGGGAGCCTGTGTAACCGGGGCAGCATTCGCCTGTGAGTGTACAATGTTCAGTCAACAGTCTGGGTCACTGACCTCGCCAGCCAGTCTCGCACAGGCAGCGGCCGGTCACGTGGTGGCAGCCGCGCGCGTTGTCGCCGCAGTTGCAGGGCGAGCGGCAGTCCTGCCCGAAGTACGCGGGCGGGCAGGGCAGCTCGCAGCGGGAGCCTGTGTAACCGGGGCCGCAGATGCATTCGCCTGTGGGTGTACAATGTTCAGTCAACAGTCTGGGTCACTGACCTCGCCAGCTAGTCTCGCACAGGCAGCGGCCGGTCACGTGGTGGCAGCCGCGCGCGTTGTCGCCGCAGTTGCAGGGCGAGCGGCAGTCCTGCCCGAAGTACGCGGGCGGGCAGGGCAGCTCGCAGCGGGAGCCTGTGTAACCGGGGCAGCATTCGCCTGTGAGTGTACAATGTTCGTCAACAGTCTGGGTCACTGACCTCGCCAGCCAGTCTCGCACTGGCAGCGGCCGGTCACGTGGTGGCAGCCGCGCGCGTTGTCGCCGCAGTTGCAGGGCGAGCGGCAGTCCTGCCCGAAGTACGCGGGCGGGCAGGGCAGCTCGCAGCGGGAGCCTGTGTAACCAGGGCCGCAGATGCATTCGCCTGTGGATAATCACATGTGGATAAGACGCCGTAAAACACTGTGCTACGCTAAGCCACACCGTGTATCTGGGAAGATGCTCCGATATCGAGAGACGCTATTCAAAATCAGTCAAACGTACACCTACGATAAACCTAATATTGTAAAGTAACGATAAAAAGAAATCGAATAAAAAAAATACCTATTCATTAAAGTTCAGAATCAGCATTATCCTATTTCCTGATTCCTTTCTTTAAAATAAACTTATTTATTCCCACTCAGTTACGCAAGCTGTAAGAAAACTTCACAAAAATGCCTCTAAAGCATGTCCCACGAAAACACAGATAAATTACTGATAGAAATACAATAGGGATGATGACTGAAGTTAAAATAAATTATTTGACATTATGCATGACATAATACACGAAGAAATTATTACTAAGATATAGATTGCAGTAATTTTTGTACAGAACTTCTATTTAATAAATTGAAAAGAACTTAAAAGAGTAGGTCATTTGGCAGTACTCAAACGTGACGTCACTTTTGAGTATTTCATATAAAATTCCATAGTGGTGATCGTTTTGACAGTTCGAAAAAAGATGCTGATTTGACTTGCCAGTCATCATGCCTATAATATGCCCTGATCCGAATGTTGATTATTTATACGAAATTCAAGCAGATTGTCCGGTGCGTCCACAGATAAGGGAAAAATATGTCACCAAGTGAAGGTATTTCGCAAAATCGCACCTCTAGGTATTGACATGATATATTTTCTCGCTAGTATGCCTTCCACTACGGGTGTAACGTGATGTTCAATATTTCAGGAAAATATTTAACGTAAGTTTACGTGATAAAATAAAATATGTTACATCAGCAGCAGGTTCAATCTTTTCTTTCATCTATATCTTCTTTATGCTATATCCACAAAATTATTGAAATTGAATGTAATTAAAACTGAACACAAAAGTGCTCGAGTGGAGACCACGGCTAGGCAAACGCAGCGTAGGACGTCCACCCACAAGATGGACAGACGACGTTATGAAGGTCGCCGGGACACGCTGGATGCAGGTCGCATCTAACCGGTACATGTGGAGGTCCAGAGGGGAGGCCTATGTTCAGCACTGGACGTCTTATGGCTGAGATGATGATGATGATTTCTAAAGAAAAGTAATAACATAGTCATTCCTACTTACCGTTCACAGGATTGCAAGGCGCATTGTTCTCACAAGTACAAACTTGTCGGCAATTCAGTCCGTAGGTTTTGCCGTCGCATGGACGGTCGCATCTAATTCCGTCGTATCTGAAACAATTATAAACACCCATTAGTATAGTATAAATATTTTATGGGATGTTAAATTAAGTAAAATGGTTCGAGAAAATATTAAAATACCTTGAAAAATAAAGACGAACATTAGAATAAAGTCACATTTGTAAATAAATACTCGTAGAGTAGAAGGATATTACATTGTAGAACGGGTTCGTCTCTTGGCAAGATCTTTTCAATGAATATGTACAAAGTACTACTAAGTGTGCGAATTGCGGATTAGAAAACATCAAAATTTATCTAAGCTGGTACGAAATGAAAATGTAACGAGATTCGCTACGCACAATTTGCAGATTCGTTTGCAATTTTGCCATAGGACCCCAAATCTGAAGAGCGACAAACCATGACAAAATACGGTTGTGTCACGGGATCTTGGACCTTAACGATTGACTCGTACTGGCCGGTTTTATAAGACCAGCTTGCGTTGATACAAGCCATGCCACGGGATCTTGAGCCTTAAC
>JALPQI010014387.1:0-17978 GCA_025490895.1 Thaumatotibia leucotreta | reverse complement strand
GGTTCTCTACCGGATAACCTTATTTCTGATTCAACCCGACCTGATTCGGCCCGCAAAGAGACGCCGAGCATAGCTCGCTCAGCGACCTTGAACTTGTGGACCAGCCGTACCGTCAGTGTCCACGTTTCGGCTCCGTACGTCACGACGGGTGGAACGCACGTATTGAAGTGTTTTGTCTTCAGACACTGTTGGGATCGACGATGTGAAGAATACAATATAATGGAATTCTGTAAAAGAAATCTGTAAAATTGGGAACAATTCTACTCGAGTAGCGTGTTTTTTTCGTAGGTACGTATCAATCTCCTTTAGGCCTGAAAATCTGTAATCCAGATGTGGCATTTCGGTCAGAGGGAACCGCTTGTCGATATTCGCAAGCATATTGTTGTTTAATCCAATATGATCAGCGTGGCGCGTAATTTAAATGATTTTATTCCGCAAAATTTTTGTCGCGGCGTGGATTTTGAAAACGTCGGCGGCGGCGGCGGCGTGGGTCCCGCGGCGCGGCGCCGCCGCGCCGGCGTGGCGCACACCTCTAAAACATGTTGCCTTGTAAGGAGGCATTCATTTATTACGTAAGATTATTTTCGCTAGCGCTTTGCCGTGTGGTGACGGCAGTAAGAATACATTTGTCACCACCCCAACTCCTCCTGCGGGTGTCGTAAGAGTCGACTAAGGGATTAAAGTGTCACTGACCATTCTACAAGATTGATGATGGGCAGCAGCGTCATCATAGTGGACACATTATTGCGATCGCCAATCGCTTGCCCAGCGTGGCGATTATGGGCATTTACCTCCTAATGCGTCTATACGCATAGTTAATAGGAGAGGCCTACGTCCAGCAGTGGACTAACATAGGCTGATGATGTGATGATGTGATGTGATTTTCGCTAGTTTTTGACCCGTTCCCCCCTATTATAAGAAAAAATAAGAAGAGGCGGACCCCCTCCCCCTAGTTAAATGTTTATTACGTAAGATAGCTAAAGAAAAAAAAAACATTTTCTAAGTAACAATTTAGATATTAATTCGTACTGATAATTTTTATTTTTTGGTAGTTATAAACTTTGGTTTTAATCATTCATCTTAAAATCATACACTTGTGATCTTACGTAAGAACTATTAAGGTTCCCTCCCACCCCCTTTCAAGAAAAAATAGGGTTTGGCCGACTCCCCGCTCTCCTAAATCGTCTTAGGTAATAAATGAATGGCCCCTAACGGTAATGGTGACAAATGTATTCTTACTGCCGTCACCCTTGCTGAATAAGCGCCCACTTATGGGAAGTCCATAGTCTTGCTAGTCAATGCGACTGGTCAAACGTGTTGCTTTTTGGCAAATGTTTTTTTACCGAATTTGTCGTTTGCCCCTTTGAGATCTCTATCGTAAGTGAGATATTCAAGATGGCGGCTAAATAATCAAGATATCAAGGGTGGTCGGCCAAAATGCGATTTTATCAACTTCCATATTCCGAATATTCATTAATAATTCCAGTTAATTGCTTTAACCACTATTTAGAATCAATTTTGCGTAACAGTAGATGTCTAACACCTTTCCCCTAACACCAATCTCATTGCACAGGACGATGAAATCAAGAAGTACGTGAAGCAGATCCTAGAGGGCGCTAACCTCGAGCAGATCACAATGAAGACCGTGTGCAAGCAGGTGTACAGCCACTACCCCGACTTCGACCTGGCGCACAAGAAGGACTTCATTAAGGCTACAGTCAAGTCGGTTAGTAGACACTTCTTTAAATATGTACACTGAACGTAGTTTAGCGAAAAGGATACAAACTCTGTTTGACAGAAATAAATGACTTTTCCTTTGGACATAAGATTTAAATTGAATTTACAGATTTTTGTGGACTGGATCCTTTTCTATAAACTATGTCCTCAATTCCACATGTCCGAACAAGAAGCACAAGGTTTCAAATCGTTAACATATTTTTGTAGCCGATCGTACTGTCGCCATCAGATATATGCCTCCGTAGCTCCGTAGGAGTTTCCGGGTTCGAAACCCGGCGAGGGCATTATTTTGTGTATTTATTTATCACAAATATTTGCTCTGTATGTCTGTACGTCTATGTATCTATCTAATATAAATCGTCGGCCGTCGCCTGGTGCCCACACCACAAGCTTTTATTGTGTAAGTTGTCGCAAGATATTTATTTATATAGGAGCGGTTAGAGTGCTCACTAACGTCTGAGCAGGCCTCTATTGTCAGTGCATGTTCAGATATTTTTGAACATCGTGGCCGCTCCGATATATCTGTTGGCGACTGTACTTACAAAAGTGTTAACAGTAGACTTAGCACATGATTGATGCGACAGTATGTCGCCGAGAGATAAACATCTGTCCCTCTTTTATTAATATTGCAAAAGACAGGAAGTCTCGCGGCGACTTAAATGTTCCCATGGATGTTGCGTCTCTTTTCAGTCGTTGAAGAGACATCTAGAATAGAATTTTTTAATTTTTTATTGAAACAAGCTATAAAAATGATTTGCACTTAATGTGTTGTAAATTTGTTAACAATTCTCAATGTTTGAACAGCTTCTGTGAAGTTGAATTCTAAATTGTTTATTTTATTTTGATTGTTTTTTTTTTCTGTTTTGTTGCAGTGTATTTAAGATGTTTAGGAGTTAAGGCGGAGTGTAGATGTCTTCATAGTATACCTATAGTTTATAAAAGGACATATTATATATTATTACAATAATAATATATTATGAGAAATAAATATCTGAGGCAGTGGAACACCCGCTTTATAAAAGGTAGAATTTTGCTTTTTTTATTTTATTTTTGCATGTTAAACATATATTATTGTAAATCATATTAAAATTAGATTCAGCAGGCATTGTATAAGCTAAAACGACTGCGAAAACGTTTAATAAAGTCATGTTGGGTTAATGAAACATGTTTCTCCTTATCAAAGCCAAATTTTTACATAAACAATCTATTGTACCAACTAATAGTTTCATCGTTGACTTTCCAGACTTGACTTTATATCGTTAAAAACATTAATAGACCACCAATTGCCAATTCTCTTAATCTTTTTCTAATTCAGATGAGATATGACATCATGACTGACATGAGTGATCATTTCTTAATAAAAATGTCTGTATTTCAGCTCATCTCTTCGTGAGCAGTGACTACTCGGCCGCAAACACATTCATAGAAGTAAGGTACACCACTTAAAACCTAGACTAATACCGCGCCGCGACCCCGCTCGTCCTAGGGTTATTCGTAAATCTTAGTCACTAAATGGTCACCTACCCCATGGCATGCAGTCTTAGTCACATACGTGCCAATTATTTGGGTGTGCCAATAAATAGGCTATTGATATTTTGACGTGGACAACTTAAAAGCAATTTAAACTTAAACTAATAAATATAATCATAAATACATTTTTAATAAATGAAAATAAATCTGACATTTTTTTAATTTTTCCTTTATTACTGACACTGTCAATCACAAGTTTCTATTTCTTGCCAATATGGTATTTTTAAATTAGGGTTCTGTTTTTGCCCTAATTTAATATGTATTTTCTAATAATAGTATAGTTTGTCCCATGATATTTATTTATTTATTTTATTTTCTTAAAAATGTGAATAAACATTGTAGATTACATAGTATAAACTTGAGTGTTTATTGAGAAAGTGCCCTAACATGAAATTCAATCGAATGGCCGGCGGTCGTCGCTCGGGCAGCGTCGCGGCGCGGACCTATATAATTTTATGTTCTAGGAATAATTTCCACTAGAAATAAGTATAACGAAATAAGCAGCTCTAAGTTTTTACACGTTGTTTTCACTGACTTGTAATTATTATTGTGGTGTTTCGTATACGCCGTTCACTGTTTTGTTGATTATTTAAGTGAAGCAACTGCCCAATCGGTGTTTTGTTCTACAAAAATAGTTATTCAGTATGTTTTATGACACATCAAAAAAGGAAAATAGCATTTTGGGACCATTTTAAGTTACTGATCATTTAACGCGGGAGTTGTCTAAGTCACTCATTTAAGCATTGTTTATTTTTAACATCGAAAACATTGTACAAAGTTCAGGAATCCCAATTTGTCTAATTTAAGTTGTTAATTGGTTTTTATGAAAAAATATCTCTCGGAACGTAAGTTTATTTTTTTAATACGAATGTAGATTTAATGTCGAAATTTCTCGCAGTCTCGCACTATCGCAAAAGTAAAACTATTTGGGCTAAGAATTGATTAAGTGTACTTTTAGAATGTGTAAATATACACAATGGTTTGGGACGTGTGATTAAATATATGTAATCTGAATGTAGTACGTCATATCTAAGAGGAGTTCGCTATTTGTTGGCCTTGACTTTACCTGAAATTCATCGGTATAGACGGACAAAATTAAAACAGTATAAGAAATATCTATCTAAGAATGAATTTATGCTTTCGATTCCCGTCGCCGTCACGATCATGTAACACCGTGACTATAACACAATGACATTAATTAATCAACGTTTCACTATGGAATAGTGTCGACATGCATTTTAAATCAATCGCAGTATGTTTTTAAGTTCGTCAAATAATTAGTACAATAATGTTATAAGTAGAATCTTGTAAGCGGAGCGTTTCTCGGGGGCTCATCGCCGTGTGTAACTTCAAACCTAAACCTCATTTTATAAAACGACAAGTTAACTTATAGTTTGTAAACTGGCAACACCAGTATGACGCCAGTGTTGCTAGTCTTGTAGTTTTATAAAACGGCACTTTGCCCCCGGCGCTCCCTGGATGTTATGTAATCGCCTACAGTACGCTGCGTGCCGCAGCTCGCTTCACGTTACGTTGGGTGCTGCAGTAGTTGTGTGTGGCCGACGTCGCTCCGCGGGTGTAGCGGTGCGGTCGCGACGGGACGCCTGCGTTGCGATATAGAGCTGCACAGCTTGTAACACTGTAACTCTATACCACGATGCACTACGATCCCACTTCTGATCTTGCTTCTGTTATTTTCGCCTCCCGACGCGCTCGCACCTATAATATTAAGCTAGCTCTAAACATTAAATGTGTAACTGTGAATTTTTAACCTTATTTGGTTGACGTTTTTTTGTGTAAATGGCTGATCTGTAGCGCAGTAGTGACACGGTGTGAGCGAGCGACTGGTACCCTTTTACAATTGGATTATAGATAATAAAGTAAATAAAAAGTTTGATATGTCTCTTTTATTTCCATCCTCGACGTCTCCTACATATGAAAATATACAATATCTTACAAATAATTTACATAACTTATCTATAAGTATTAGTCTATAAATGGCATAGGCGTTATTACGTACGGACGGATGCCGAGATTCAAGTAAAGTAACATACATATAAATACATTGAATTAATTTATTTAAACTACAAGGCGTTTTGTGACTTGAGCTTTGCCATTCTTTGAATAAACCCTAAATACGTACTCGTAAAGTACAAACAAAAATCCATTATGGAATGATTTCCATATGACACAAATATATACGACTTTATTAACCTTTTTGACGCCAACGACTGATATATCGGCACCGCAGGTTCAACGCCGAAGACCGATATATAAGTCTTGGTCCACAGAGAAATATAGACCTACTCGCATGTGATTAAATTGAATTTCAGTTTGACATTTTTTTGATGTGGCGTCTGAGTGACAGCTTTTGTATTTGATGTAGCGGCAAAAAGGTTAAACAAAATCGTAAATGATACTCTTCTAAAACCGTTCAGAGGGAAATTCATGTAAAATTATAACTTAAATTCTACGAATTTGGCGTAGAATGACGAAGTGTTATATTTTAAAGACACTGGTCTTAATCGCGTAAACTTACGTTTAATTATATCCTGACGTTTCGGGCATGACGTTACACCCGTGGTCGCAGGCAGACTTGCTTTACGCGATTAAGACCCGTTTGTCTTTAAAATATGAGTGATAATCGTGAAAGTTTAAATCAATATAATAGACGGAGTGTTAGTCTTATAATTAAGAATTTATAAGAATTACTCTGTTTTTTAACACGTTCATTGTTCCAATCTGTCAGGTCCTACGGCTTTCTCATAGCTTGGTCTCGTGTATTGAGCCTACGTCGATCGTCTAGAGGTAGTCTGTAATTTCCAAATAAAAAACTAGTTTACTATTGCGCTTTTTCAAATTGGTTATCTCTTAGCAAGCTTGCAGTTTCTCGTTTAGGAGCCTGTCGTACGCACAGTTCGTCTGCAGAGACCACTCAAGTTTTATTCTTTTTTTCTATTTCGTAGTTAAGATTTGGCTCTGTATTGCAAAAAACTGTATAAACCAACAGTAGTGTCTTCTTTTAGACTGCTTTTCAATCCAAAGGACGTTCTCAATCCCACTGAATTTGTGTGGTAAACTTGAGAGGTAGACCAGTAACCGGTATGTAGGTAAGTTTTCTTCCTCGGTCTTGTAAGCAATGCCGTCTTTATCATAAGGGCACAAGGGGCACGTGCCCAGGGCCCCCGAAAGATCGACAATTTTCCTCACATTTATTCTCACGTTTACTTTCCTTTCGATAGGGGCCCCAAAATCCTTAGGTGCCCAGGGCCCCCCCATAGTTAAAGACGGCCTTGCTTGTAAGTTTGCTGCCTCGGCCACGGTATGTCTTCAGCTTTACGCCTTGAGAGGTAGGAGACAAATGACCCCCAAACATAGTCACTACCGATGGGGTAGGAATTAGGGCAGCTCCTAACCCCATAATGGGTCATTTGCAGAAAAAGTGTACCTTTTAATTTTTTTATGCGATCATCGACTGTAATACACCATTTTACTCGGTATCGTGCGTACTTTTCAGTTATGAAACAAAAAAAGTATGCCTCTAATGTCACGAAAATAAGTATGTAAATTGAGATTACTCAGTTTAGTTACTCCCATACTAAATGTATGAAACGAAATATAACAAAACTGATAAAAAAAATCTCAAATTTGTTTCATACCTTTAGTATGGGAGTAACTAAAGTGAGAAATCTCAATTTACATACTTATTTTCGTGACATTAGAGACATACTTTTTTTGTTTCATAACTGAAAAGTACGCATGTGATTTATTTTATATTATACACTTTTTCTGCAAATGACCCTAATCTGCAGTGTTATTCACTAAGGAAACTGCCTTGCTGTCAGCGCTGTGTCAGTGCTGCGGCAGCGTCGAGCCTAAAAATGGTATTCACTAATGTACTTTAAACGACACTAGTGCTCGGCGACGAATGCGGCGTGAGCTGGAACTACATTGCGTCGAAAGTTTGACGTTTAATGTATGAACTTCGTATTCTGTAACGAAAAACAGCGACGAACTCGCCCACAACCTCGCTCACAGCCTCGATTCCTAATGTCAAATCAAACAGCTAGGATTTTAGACAAGGCTGTCTCGACATCGAGCTCGTTGTGTCAATAAGAGAATAGCATAGCTGCTACACTGTAGACCGGACTCCGGTAGCCGGTCTCATAGTTTGGTCTCCGGTTTGGGCGCGGGCTTCCGGCGGCGGCGCTCGTCGAGCGGCGCGCAGTAGGGCTGCAGGCGCGCCGAGCAGTTGGAGCGCCGGTCGCTGTCGTTGTCACCACTGTCCACGTCACCTGCGGATACAAATAAATAAATATTTTTGGACATCTTTACACAAATCGACCTAGTCCCACGGTAAGCTTAATTAAGGCTTGTGATGTGGGTACCAGGCGACGATATATATACAGTGTGTGGTCTTTAACACGGGAGAAAAATGAAATGAGTGACTCCTTAGACCAGCGGTCGGCAACCGGCGGCCCGCGGGCCGCATGCGGCCCGCGAAGGGGTCAGTTGCGGCCCGCGGACCTCCTTGACTATTTTGTATATCGTGTATGTTAAAATCACGAACCTCATCAAAGCTCATACACATTAACAGAAAACCTAATTATAAAACGGAGGCGACAATTATTATTATTAAAATATATGTATTTTGAGTCAGTGCCATGGCAACAGACAGAGTGGCGCAGCAATACGGGCACTTGTTGTCTTTTTTCCCCCCACGCCCCTTATTCACAGTATTCACACCGCCGCGTTATCACTACATAGTATAAAATAAAGTCACTTTTTCTGTCCCTATGTCCCTTTGTACGCTTAAATCTTTCAAACTACGCAACGGATTTTAATGAGATTTTTTAAATAGGTAGAGTAATTCAAGAGGAAGGTTTATATGTAGGTATAGTACCCGTGCGAAGCCGGGGCGGGTCGCTAGTACAGTATAATCCACAATTCTACAGACTAAATTGACATAATTATGACTGACAATTAAAATGATACCAAGAACAGCAAAATAAAAATAGTTAAGGGACAAAATGCAACGTACTAAATTTAATAAGAGTATCATATAGGTATAAATTCAAATAATAAATAATTCAAAATCGCAATGCAATTTATCTTAGCAGTCTTGTATTAAAAAAATAAACATGCACGTATTGCCGTGAAAGTAAATTCGTCTACTTATCTTTGAACGTTAATTTTGTACCGGGTTACAGAGGCGAAGTAAAGAAAGAACTTCTTGAAATACCAACAATGCCCGACGTAGTCATTTAACGCTCGGCCTCGCGGGCTGCCGCGCCTCTGTCGGACTGCGGCCTTAGCAAGGGTTCAAGCGAACCGTCGGGTCTCCGGCCCTCTCGTTCGCTTGTTAAGTATGACAGTTAGGTAGGGCAGTTGTACCGCTTGGGCTCGATCGTGACGCTCCGGGCCTTCGGTCTTACTCGCAGCTCAGCCTGCGGCCTTCGCAAGGGTTCGAAGCGAACCGTCGGGTCTCCGGCCCTCCAGTTCGCTTGTTATGACAGTTAGGTAGGGCAGTTGTACCGCTTGGGCTCGATCGTGACGCTCCGGG
The DNA here is from genome assembly GCA_025490895.1 of Thaumatotibia leucotreta. Classification (NCBI taxonomy): domain Eukaryota; kingdom Metazoa; phylum Arthropoda; class Insecta; order Lepidoptera; family Tortricidae; genus Thaumatotibia; species Thaumatotibia leucotreta. Next base: position 9,148 of record JALPQI010014387.1, on the reverse strand, counting down.
CCTTCGGTCTTACTCGCAGCTCAGCCTGCGGCCTTCGCAAGGGTTCGAAGCAAACCGTCGGGTCTCCGGCCCTCCAGTTCGCTTGTTAAGTATGACAGTTAGGTAGGGCAGTTGTACCGCTTGGGCTCGATCGTGACGCTCCGGGCCTTCGGCCTTACGCGCAGCTCAGCCTGCGGCCTTCGCAAGGGTTCGAAGCGAACCGTCGGGTCTCCGGCCCTCCAGTTCGCTTGTTATGACAGTTAGCTAGGGCAGTTATACCGCATGGACTCGATCGTGACGCTCCGGGCCTTCGGCCCTCTGGCTCGTCTTATTTAGCTACTGAGGTAGTTGAACGCTTGGTAGAAAAATTTTCTTGGAGCTCGGCCTTCGGCCTCGCTTTAAATTACTTCGAGTTGCCTAATATTACTGGGGTTCGCGGATTAGTTTGAAAATTTCTTAAATACTTTTTTGTCCAATAAGTCCAAAAACAATTTTTTGGAATCTGGAGAGCCCAAAAGTCACGCGCACGGATTTCCAGTTCCAGCCCAATCCGATGAAATAAAAATGAAAAGTCATTTTATTATTTGCATAATAGTAAATTGCTATATTCGACTCTGCCTTATTTCGTCCTTATTGACAACCGATAAGGTTAGTTTTTTTTTTCAAACAAAACCTAGGTACATATATATTAACAAAGTGCGGCCCGCGTCAATTTCGTTAACTACAATGTGGCCCTTGGATGCTAAAAGGTTGCCGACCCCTGCCTTAGACTATCAGCAATAATCCTGTAAAGGTCCCGGTGTTTCAAAGTGGTTAAGTTCGGAGATATTGTCATTCAAAGCTATGCACCTTTAGTACTGGATCTTGGCATCACGATGTCGTAGCTTGTCAGTCGCAAGACATCTTGATAGTATACCAGGTAGGAAGTCATAACAATAATTTTGTTTGCATTTTTACACTAATTTGATACGGTTTAAAAAAAAAATTGTACATTTTTCAATGATTCAAAAATGATAAGTTATTGAAAACTTTTAATTCAAGTAAATGAACCCATAATAATGAAAAATACATGAACAAAAAATGACAAAAAAATTTTTTTTTTTAATTACAATATGTGGAAATGATTGTTGATCAGCTTATTAATGCACCGTTTAAATTTTCACCCCGGTTGTAGGCCACACACTGTATAATAGATATATACATATAGATACTTAAATATATAGACAGCCATGACCAAGGAACAAATATTTGTGATAAATAAATGGGTCAATCACTTTTTTTATGTTGTTATTCTGTCACATCACCCAGGGGACAACAGTGTGATAGTTTGCTAGGAGAAAGTATCCTGCAAACTCTACTATCATGATTAGTGGGTGACCCACCTTGGAAGGGCCCCATAACTATAAAAAAAATCAAAGTTTTGTCAATTTTAATGCCATTAAACTGTGAATTTAAGGGTGACCCAGGAGAACGTAACCATGGCAACGAGTGACATAAAAAAAGTGATTGACCCAAATACAAATAATTCCCTCGCCGAGATTCGAACCCAGAACCTCCAGCTTCGTAGGCAGGGTCACTACCAACTAGGCTACGGAGGCTGACGTTGGGGATCATTCTCTAACTTGTGCTGTACACTCGACCAATGAGGGTTTTTGATACTTTTCACCACACTTGCTGTCTAAGCGCGCCATTGATTGCATGCATAGCGGGAGTAACAGGAAAGTGAAATTCCCTAGAGAGTAATAGAAAAAGTCGTACGTCATTTAATAATATTGCGTCTTAAAACTTTTTTGTAGGCAAGTGTGATGAAAAACATTGTATGCATCACGGTCGGTAAGCGGAATACTAACTCGTCATTAAAATCCCTCCGCCTATGGCGTCGGGCTTCTAACACTCTCGTCAGTAATTCCGTACTTACCTCCCTTGATGCAGTGTACTATTTTCTGTCACTATGGGGCGATCAGATGGCAGCACTATGGCGTAAGGGCAAATTACTGTCAAAATAAATGCATGTATTTTATGTTTTTTTGTTTATTTATGCTTAGAACCATTTAGAAATATTATTTTCTACGATAAATAAAAAAACAGTTCCAAGTCAATTTTCATGAAATTTACAAAGTCCTAGTAATTTTCTTTCCGACCTTGCGCTGCTGTTTTAGAGCTCAATCTTCAGTTCGACGATCGTTTTCTAGTCGTAATCCATTACAAAATCAATAAACTTCCAAATTCAATAGAATTTTGGTATTTTATGTTCAGTACCTATGAATGTGACTGCTGGATTGGATTGGACGCCTGACGGCAGAAAAAATATCGAAAGCCCTCATTGGAACCCTAAGCAATTCCAGAACATTCCGGGGAGCATCGTGGTAGAATGTACACGATTCCAATAATGGAAGAGGGGGCAACGTCGCAGGGGAGTTTAGTGAGTATTCTCCTTAGAGGAGCGAGCCCCATATAACCATGGGTTCTCCAGCCCGAGTTAGATACGTACCTAAATGCATTTTCCCCTGCGTCAACAAAAAAAAAATTAAATAACAAGTAGGGAGGAGTTTCTTAAAATTTGATTTCGTCACTATGACGTGTATGCTTAACACATGATTGGTATGTCAGTATGACGCCGCGAGATAGATTTTCCATCTTTTACTAACTATATGAATAAAGGAGGGATGGATAGTCTATCTCGCGGCGACATACTGTCGCACTAATCCTGTGCTAAGCCTAATGGTTTCCGAGTGCCTACGAGGGCTGTTCCGAAAGATTTTAGTTGCTCCGGTTCTATTCATGCGATTTAAATTAAATTTATATCATTGTGAGGGACATTTAAATACTTATTATTGTTAATAAATTTATGCATGTAATGGGAATAGTTTTTTTATTATATTTTCTTTACAAAAAGCTGTTTTGTATGAAATTTAACATTTTATGGAAAAATTGGCCATTTTGGACACATTGAAGTATATTTTGTATAAAAATCTTTGAAAGCCGGTATTAAATATACCCGGGATAAATAATTCAGTTCATTAAGCGTTTTTTAAATTATAATTGAAGAATAATGATTATTGATTGAATGATGATTTTTACAATATTCAAAATTCCAATTTTAGACTTTACGAATTTTTTCGATGCCTACTCATTTATGATTAAAGTAAAGGATATTACGTAATTTTTACTTAAAAATAACAGAAATATCTTCAATTACTAGTACCTATAAAATAAAATAGTTTTATAAGCGAATGATGTTCATAGCATCTCATTAAAAAAGTGTCTTGAAAACCGGTGTCATGGTCATTGGAGTAAGGCGCGACACGTCTAAGTATAACAAAATAATAAAAATATCTAAAATCTTTACTAAAACAAATTTACACCGCCTAAAGAGTCATTGAAATATCCCTAAAAATGGTGTTAGTTTAATTGAAATCGCATGAATAGAAACGGAGCAACTAAAAACTTTCGGAACAGCCCTCGTAGTGTTTGGTTTGGTTGACACACTTCAGCCAAAGGGGGATTGACGTCCTTGTGCTCTTTCGAATCAGAATCACAAGCTGATTCTATCTTGATAATAAAAAAATTTGATAGTCCCAGAAGAAAGTTTTTTCTAAAAATAATATTTTTGTAGATAACAGCACCAGCAGGCAGGCTTAGCATATGATTGGTGCGAGAGTATGTCGCCACGAGATAGATCTCCCGTCCTTCACTAGCTATATTAACAAAAGAGGGACGGATAGACTATCTCGCGGCGAGATACTGTCGCGCCAATCATGTGCTAAGCATACAGAACAAATAAGTATAATATACTAATTATAGTTACCATCGCTACTGTTGTTGCTGGGCGCGTGGTCGCGCAGCCGCGGGCGCCGCCGCCAGTAGCGGAACTCGCGGGGCAATGTGTACGAGCGCGGTAGAGAAATCTGTACAGACAATTCAAATCCATAAATATCGAGCTTTCCCATTTTCCCCGGACACGTGATATTGATAAAACTGCAGAGGATTATTTATTGTGTGAGAGTCGGAACGGCGGGAGTACACTAGCAAATAATATATAAAATGAATATACCAAAAAAAATTACAAAATTGTACTTATTTAATACCAACTTTGAAAAAAAATACCTCTTCACAAATAAAGCTGTTGCAATTTCAAGGTACACCCGCCGTCCTGACAGTCAGATCGGCGGGTGTACCCTATGTTCACCATGATACAAAAGACTACTGCCTAATGTTATTACTCCAAAAAAAAATAATTAACAAATTAATATGCAGTTAAAACTTCAGCAATCCGATTTTTGATCTGTGAGTATTTCACATAAACGTTTTTCTTCATACTTACATTTCAAGTACTATTAACCCCTCGTATGCTTAGACACGGATCCGTGCGTGGGAATTTCAATCTATTGTTTTAATTGTCAAGGTAACTTTTTCAGTAACGTAATTTGACAGGAAGCATACGAGGGGTAAGGTCCACCAAGCGCTTGCAACAAGGCTACAGGCAATGCACGCCCACAAACTAAGTATGAAAAAAAGTTTACATGGATTACTCACGGAAAAAAAAAATTCGGGTAACTCCCCTAGTAGTAATGGGGATAATTTTTTTACTCACAGATTACTGTGGCGCTGCCGTATCGGTCGTAGCCACACCCGTAAGTGCCAAACCCAACTCTGTTTAATCATCTTTTGAAGACTTACCAGGCAATGAAGATGATGAGTAGAGTAAATTCCTTTTTTTTAACCGACTTCAAAAAAGGAGGAGGTTCTCAATTCAACTGTTTTTTTTTTTTTTGTTGTATGTATGTTACCTGATATCTCCGAGAATAGTGAACCGATTTTAAAATTTCTTTTTGTGATCGAACGTGTATTACCCCGAGATGGTCCCGTTGGCACCAAGTTGCGGTCTGATGATGGGATCTTGGAGAAATCGAGGGATCTCTTCAATTGTTATAGGTACATGTATGGCGCTTATGGTAATTTTCATTCATTTACAAGAATTTGCATTCAGAAAGTAGGATTTGAGGAAACCAATGATGGAAACAAATCGGGAATCTTGGAGAAACCGGTTGAAGTCGGTTTTTAAAATTTTTAATTTGGTGATTATTTATTTTAGATATGTATGAGTGTGAAGTTACCTGGCTGTCGATATCAGAGACAGCGCGCGGCGTATCCCTGGCAGCCGACTCGTCGCCGCTGCTCGCCGCTCCTTCCTCTTTTTTCCTGTTGGTTAATGATATACTGGGTTACTCATTGAACGGAATCAATATGAAATGAAATGGTTTATTCATCATGTAGGCATATTCAATTTGCACTTATGATAGTCAAAATTTATGGGAGATGTAAAAGGTCTTTTAATCGTGTTTACGGGCATTTTCACTTTTAGGGTTACCCAGTTAGCGTGAAGTTAAAAACCTTAATTTAAAACTGCTTTGTAACGACAATTAAGCACTATTTTTCGATAATATCTCGGTGTTGGTGTTCATTTTACAAACTATAAGCCATATTATACTATAAAAACGCAGATGAGTTTAAATTCCCAAATTAACTGTCGTTACAAAGCTGACTGCAATTAAGGTTTTTTTAATTTCACGCTAATTGGGTGTGTCTAAAAGTGAAAATGCCCTTGCACGGTGTAAAATTACTTGGTTGGAATAACTGGCAACTAAATATTCGTACCATTTCCCGCCTCTTACAGGAAATGGGGACCTTAAAATTGATGTGACAAAAACCTCTTAAAGTACAAGTCATTCAAAGGTTACAAGATTTGATTACAGTTAAAAACACTTACGTATACGGCGCTCCCCAATGACAACAGACTTGTCTATTGCACCCTTCCAAATAATGCGGTGCGAGCAGTATCTCCGGCGTCCGACACCGCTGCATCTTCCGTCTCCCTTCCTCCCCTTTCTTCAGCGGATACGGAAACCGATCGCAATTCTGACCATAACACTCGTACCTATTATCTATGCTTTGAACGTTAAGCAAATTCGATACGTATTCATCTTTACTATACGGCTGATTTTCACCATACCCTGAATACTCAGGTATCGCATCGCTGTATATATTATTAGCTAACCTAGGTTTATCTAAAGATACTTCATAGTTGTTCTCTGTGATATAATTCCTAGGGCTATTATTTATTCTAGGGCTCCCTCGATTATTTTCATAGCTTCTGTTTTCGGATAAAGCTAGATAGTTAGGTGAGTGTATTGGTCTAGAAATGTTAGGGTTTTCGTAGAACGTCCTTTCATCGTATCGCCTATGGATTTTGAGGTCGTTTAGATCTGTGTTGTTGTTTTGGAAGGTTTGGTTGTACGTTTTGATTTCTGTGTATGTAGGATATATGTTGCATGTGTGTGGTACTGGGTAGTTTTGGTAGGAGTGTGTCATTTCTATGCTTGGCCAGGCGGGTGGTTCCGCGTGTGTTTTGGCTCTAGGGATTGGTTGTCGTTGTAGACTGCTGTATATTTCTTCTGCGGCGACGGGGGTAGTTTTAGCGAGTTTTCCTTGTTTTATTTCTTCCTCTATGACTCGGAGCTCGGCGAGCTGTTTTTGTTTCTTTTCTTGCAGTTTTTGTTGGATGTTGACGCGGGATCCTACGCTGGAGCCTTCGTTTTCTGAGGAACCGCCCTGTAATTTAAAAACCGAATAAAATATATGTTAGATAAATGTTAACTGTCCTTTTCTTTTATATGCCTGGAGAAATATCTAACTCATATAATTATACGTATAGTAAGTTTTCGGTCAAAGGTTAACTAGAAAATATAATATCCAAATAAAAGATTTAAAAAAAGGAATGGTCGAAATCGGTTGTCGTGATACTCGTATTGATACTCGTTCATTTGTCGTGCACAATGCACATGTTTAATGCATATTTAAGACTTATATGGTTTCTCATGGATGCCATGGCCAGAACTGGGCCAAATTATAATGGGACCCTGATGCTTACCTGGGGGTAAGCATCAGGTTTCAAATATAAAAAAAAAGCATCAAAATCGGTTCACTAGTGGGAAGTGCTGAGGTAACAAACATAAAAAAAATCATACAGTCGAATTGAGGACCTCCTTCATTTTATGAAGTTTTTTTTACGAATTTTTCATTTGCACAATAAGGGATCATCTATTAATTAAGTCACACCTCAAGGGGGAGGGAGGGGGTCCACAAAATGTGACATATCGTGATAGGGGGAGGGAGGAGTTCTACGTTTGTGACGTTAATATTCTCACATATAAGAATACATGAACATAAAAGAATAGAAAATCCAAAATGCTTGGCCGGAGGAACAATAAGTTAATTTTGTCTTCGTTAATTTTACAAAATGAATAACAAGCAATCCTAATAAAAAGTTACATTCAAAGTGATGTTGTATTTTTTACCTTCTTAAACTAGAAATCGACATGTGACGTCACATTAACGGGGAAAGGTGTAGTCAATTGTGACGAAGTGTGACAAGGGGGGAGGGAGGGGTCAAAATATCATAAAATTGGTGTTACGTAATTAATGGATGATCCCTAAAGTGGTTTTCTACTACTACTAAAGTTTTAATTATATTTTTTTTCATTGGCAATTCAACAAGACTATATACGGTGCCCATGAGGAAGGGGAAAAAAATCAACAGCGGATTTCTGATCAAATTTGAAGTTAAAAATGTCATATGAAGTTTTCTGGATTGAGTCTATTCTATTTTAACCGTTTTAGCCCGTTACGCTATGATAAACGCATTTTAGGAAACGATTTTGTTACCATGTTGTCTTAGTCCTGTCACACTTAATTGACAGACATCAAAGGAACAAACAAAACCTTTAATTACCTAGCAAGTAAAAAAAACTTTAAAAGTGCATTTTTCGCGATAGTTTCATTAGTAAAATCCTTTTTCCGTATATTGAGGAATTCAAAACAACAAAAAAAAACAAAAAAAAAATATTTTTTAATACAGATATGACCAAAACTCACTTCACATTTTTGGCTTCTTTTAGTCTCAGGAATATGCTGTTAAAATTTTTCCCTTTCCTCACGGGCACCTTGTATGTCCTTAGATTATTAAAGTGTACTAACATGGTGGTTGTGCGGCAGCGGGCGGCGCCAGAAGGCATTAGCGGGAGCGGGCGCGGGGGCGGGCGCCGGGGCGGGGGCGGGCGGGGCGGCGGGCGGCGGCACGAACGATGTCGGCTTCTTCTTCTTACGCAGCGCCGCGCTGTATAGGTAAGATGAGCATTAGTAGCAAAAATATTGATAGCCAAAGGCGCCATAAGAGTTTGAATATAATACGGGTGGGGCACTGGTCTCACCGCGAGCTACTAAGCTATGAACTATCGGCTATAAACACGAAACAAATGATACGCACTCCCGTGTAAATAAAAGAGATACGGCGATACTCGCCCAGCTATCAGCTATCAGGGCCAGTATCGCCGTGTCTCTTTTATTTACACGGGAGTGCGTATATTTTGTTCCTGTTTATAGCCGATAGTTCATAGCTTAGTAGTTCGCGGTGAGGCCAGTGCCTAAAACAACTTTTTTGTCTATGTTATTGCCATGGTTACGGTCGCCTGAGTCACGCTGGTTTTATGCAAAATTATGCTACTTGAGCTATACAAACATGCATTTTTGTAGTGTTTGTAAGTCCATTCCTTAATAGGCCACCTACAAATATGTACTACATGCTTGTTTGCATAATTTAAGTGTCATATTTTTGCATAAAATCAACGTGACTCAGACTACCGTAACCATACCAATAACACAGAAAAAAGTTGATTCACCTATATCCATACAGCCTAATTCATACACATTAGCAATATATTTGAAGATCCATATTTACCTGCTATTGACGGGATTAGTAAAGCGGCAATTGAACACACCCGGTATCACGGGGTTATCTGCATTATTCGCCTTTTTGCCTAAAAAATATAAATGTTCATAAATAACTCTATTTTCTAGTTGAAGGGATAGTCAAAGATGAGGATGTTCAGAAGGATTAAACATCTTACGGTAAAACCTTCAGTTTCACCAACCCTAACTAAAATAAGTACGTGGACATTTATAAGATAAACATAAGATGTCAGCTTCTTTCATATGTCTTGGGAAAAGGCAAATTATTTATCAGAAGATTCTGATGGGTGAAACAACTTTTTTCTATATCTTATTACCATGCTTACGGTCGCCTGAGACACGCTAGTTTTATGCATAATTA
>JALPQI010014386.1:0-25612 GCA_025490895.1 Thaumatotibia leucotreta | reverse complement strand
AGGCAATTTGTATCTCTTGTCATACTTTTTAATTTCACCCCAAGAAAAACAGATTAGTTTCGTCCGAACACTTTGCTTATTTGCGGATCTTGAACAATATGAGTCCTTTTGTCTGCCATTTTGTTTCGTTTTTAGCTTTTTTAACTGGATTCATTTATAAAATGTCCTTTTATTTTGGCATATAATCTAGGAATTTGAAGGTTTTAATGTTAACACCACTACCACTACATGTACCAACTGCCAAGTTTTTCGTCTTATTTTGGACTTTAGTTTTAAGTGTACGAAATGTTTGATCTTCGCTTTGTTGACAAAGTACCATTACAATACGGTCGACAAAACTCCATTTCAAAATATCCATCCATGAAACTGATCGCAAAGTGAATGAATTTACATAACACCGGCTGATTGATTAGATCGGGTCACAGGTTTGTACTCAAAGAGATATTACTCCGCGCCGTGGAAATTGGTTTGTAGCTAATGTACGGTGCACGTAGGGTTGCCAGAATATACCCGGTTTTTACGGTATTCAATACCACATCAGCAAGGATCGGACAAACGCCCGTCATTTTGAAAACATAACCCTGTGTCGTACAGTAGAAACTTCCCTATCTTATGATGTTAACATATTTTATTTATTATCATGTTTTTTTTATAACACTAGCACAAAGTATCTACTTGGGAGATCCCAACTCTTTCTTACTTGAACAATTGGTACATACAAGATATACGATTAAAGTAAAATTTATTAATATACGCGATATACATATTTGATCCGTTTAAATAGTTTTATTTCAAGAATAATTATCTCTGTAACCCAAGAAGATATTGTACACTCAATAGATCGAAATTCAATATCAAAAATTCTAAATCGTTTATGGATATCAAATTCGCAATCATGGTGTAAAAATAGATAGGAGTTGCGATGTCCTAAATACATACTTTATGATAATATTATACAAAAAATCATTTAAAATAAAAAAAAATTAACATCATAAGATAAGGAAGTCTCGATCCTTGCTCATCAGCCTCTCTCAGGCCACTGCTGGACGTAAACCTCTCCCATGAACTATTAACGCATTTGGAGGTAAATGTCTAAGCAGGTTGGCGATCTCAGTAATGTGTCCCCACTGTGACGATGCTGCTGTCCAGTATCAATCTTCTGTAAACGAATATTCATTGACACTTCAATCCCTTAGTAGACTCTTACGACACCCACGGGAAGACTTGGGGTAGTGACAAATGCATTATTACTTAACTGCCGTCACCACGCATGCGATATTCCATAATAACAATTTAATTTAAGTAATGAAAGTGTAAGCAATCTTGACAGGTATATTTATTTCAAAAAGCCTGCTGAAAATAAATGAGAAACAATATTTAAAAAATGGCTGGCCCGGCTTTGTCCGGATTTTGAATTATGAAAGAAAATACATTTAAAAAGCATTGTCGCTCGTGATTCTGCACAATAAATATCAAAGAAATTGTATAAGAAAAATATTTTTTCCAACTAGTAAATTGCTGCGTTTTCTCTTTTTAAGGCACTTGTTATGAAAAAAGTAGTTCGATACACGTGTAAAAACTTCCTTTTAACCCGGGTGATTGTCGCCCTCGTTTCACTCGGGCTCCAACTTTCACCCTCGTCGAAAAAAAAAATTGTGCACTTGTATCGAAATGTACTAATTTGGTTTTTAGTCCGGCATTTTTTAGCACTTGTCAACCCTAGCAGCGAGTAAACACAAATTTTGTGCGAGGGCTAATGTTTGACGAATTATAGGAAACTAGGTCTCTATTTAGACGTGTTACATGCAACAGCGAATATTAGTACCTAATGGTTCGGAACAGGAGTATCATATCGATTCACTCGGGTTGGAGTGGGACTGAGCCGGGGTACCCGCTGATTCTGGGCTTACGGCAGCATGACAGGCAGGACTTTAGTGATACTTAGTTTGTACCTACTGCACTACTTTCAAATATCTAACATGTAATTTGAACTTCACTTTAGCATTTTGTAAGACATCAAATAGTACATTGTGCATCAAGGGAGGTAAGTACGGAATTACTAACGAGAGTGTTAGAAGCCCGACGCCGTTAGGCGGAGGGCTTTTATGACTCGAGTTAGTATTCCGCTTACCGACCGTGATGCATACAATGTTTTTCATCACACTTGCCGACAAAAAAAAGTTTTAAGAAATAACATTATTAAATGACGTACTGACATTTCTATTACTCCCTAGGGAATTTCACTTTTCTATTACTCCCGCTGCGCGCGCAAACAATGGTGCGCTTAGACAGCAAGTGTGATGAAAACATTGTTTATGTACGTAACTATTTGATATCTAAATTAAATTATGAAGAAATAGTAATAAAAATAATATTGGTTTACCTAGATATATGTGAATGTAATAAAATGAATAATAATGTTGTTGTTAATATAGGTATCGTAGTTTAGTTTTAGTTAAGTCTTAAGAGTTCTGCTGTGCCCTGACAGGGTATCAGGTGACATATTATTATATTGTATGTGTAACTTGATGGCCTGAATACGTGTTGTTTAGGTGTACGATACAAACCCGAACAGGGTTTAACGTCACCTTATGGTATACTATGTAATGCTTTTTATGTAATAAAATAAATAAATAAAAAATAAATAAATAAATGAAATATAAATATGAAATATAAATATGAATATGACCAGGCAGCGGCAGCAAGCCCAGCCACCCGGTGCGGCCGCCACCGGCGTCGACGACGCTGGACGGAGTCGCGGCTGGCCGCGCGGCTACCCCGCTTATGCCCCGGCCACGACATTGGTCTAAGGCGACCAGCGGCGAGCGAATCCATGAGTTGGAGCGGGATGCCGATATGGGTACGAGAGGGAGCGCCATACGTTTTCCGCTAAGCCGGTCGCCTTAGACCGATGTCGTGGCCGCGCCGTTACCAAGCGGCTAGCAGTGTACGCGCTGAGGACACGCGTTGATCGCGTTGTAGTAGCGGAGTCACAGATTGTATAGTTGAATTATCGAGAAGATGGAATTGCATTCGTAGTGGTGTTAATAAAGCAACACTTTTAAAGTGAACCTTGTGTCTTCACAATTAGGTTTACTATTAATCGAATAATGCCAATACATGAGTCGATAAAACACACACAATAGCAGACAATACATTGTAAATACGCGATACCACTACATATGCAATTCCATCTTCTCGATAATTCAACTATAGTTTAAACATTAACATTTAACATGCTGCGTTTCAGAAATCAAACCATGTTTAGTCGCATATTCAACATCATCACAACACACATCATCAGCCTATGATAGTCCACTGCTGGACGTAGGCCTCTCCTATTAACTATATGCGTATAGACGCATTAGGAGGTAAGTGCCCATAATCGCCACGCTGGGCAAGCGGATTGGCGATCGCAGTAATGTGTCCACTATGATGACGCTGCTGCCCATCATCAATCGTTATCAAAAAAAAAGGTCAGTGACACTTCAGTCCCTTAGTCGACTCTTACGACACCCGCAGGAGGAGTTGGGGTGGTGACAAATGTATTGTTACTGCCGTCACCACACGGCTTCATCATCATCATTTCGCTATAAGCTGGCCACTGCTGAACATAGCGCTCCCCTCTGGATCTCCACATACAGCGGTTGCAGGTGCATCCAGCGTGCATTGATCTTCATAAGTTTCAAGAACCGTGGTCTCCATTCGATCACTTTATCATTTTTCGTGGGTATATTTAAGGTTAATAATATTACAACTCACGATTCAATTATTAGTTACTAATAAACGTTTTATAAATTATCAAACCAAGTCAATTGAAAAAGTAAAACCAGCTATTAGCAACACATATTTCGAAATCGTCTATTTGATAAATTTTGTCGCGGCGTAGGTTACAAAATGTATGAAATGACAGGCGACTTCGGAAGATGGTTTTTCATTGGCGACAGCATATTTTAAAACCTACAATATGTTTCTTCTCAGTCTTTAAACAGAAGAGACAACCGATAGAAGGTGCTCAGAGATACAAACCTTAATAGAAACAGCCTTCAATTATTTAAAAGTATTCATATATAAATAACTTGTTTTAATAAAATAAATAATCGTATTTCAATGTATAAAAGACACTTTACATACATAAATAGAAAAAGATGAGAAGTTCACATTACAATAATGATATTCAGCAAGAAATTTCGCGTAAGGGAAATTCAAATATATATAATATTTACAATAACGCTGGAACGAGATTTTCTCCCTTTGATATAGAAATAAGGAAAAGTCAAACGTAAAATTTTAATAGCGCGTTTGTTAGGATTTGTGGCAAAATGCTTACGAACTCTGTTAGAAAAAACTTTCCGAAGAATGAGAAGAGTAAGAACAGTATAAGTAAATTGAAGTAAGATAGAATTTTCGCCTCCCGTGTTTTAGTGGCCGATTTGGCGTAACGAGTTTTTACCGCGTTCGCAACTTCTCGCGTTTTCGCACCAAAGTTAACTTTGTGCTTGTTTATGGAGAGACTTGCCCGATTTCAAGATGTTTTTGATATTATTTTATTCATTTTTTTATTTCGTACATCAAGGCAGGTAGCTAAAACAACTGATGATGGTGATGATCATCAGAAAACCCTAAAATTGTAAAAAAGTAGATAAAATTATTAAATTAAAAATTTGTTTTTCAAAAGCTCACTCGCTGGGGTGTATAAACAAATGCACATATTATCAAATCGCGATTAGAAAGGGATTTGAAAGTACTGTTAACACAACAGTGTATAAGTCAACCTAACTATTTTCATATATTCATAGTTCAAATGCAGAGACCCAGAGACTGACAAACAATAGATTAATTAATCACTCACTACATCTATAAACAACTCTTTTTTTGGTAAATGTTATGTCATTTGTCGTGTCAACAGTACTTTCGAATCCTTTTCTGATTCCGGTTTGATAATAATACATGTACAATACTACAATACGGGATTACAAAATGGACTTTCACGTGAAATTATAAAAGAGCCTTTTTGACCTGGAAATCCCATTTACCAATTACTAGTATAATAATAACATTATTCCATTCGTTCAACCGGCATTGCTAGTTAGCTCAGATGGGTCGCCTTAACACGTTGAATGCGGGAACATAATTTTATAATTTACTTGCAGTGCTATACATACCATTTTTGAATTGTAGGATAGTCGTACACTGGTGCGGTACAAGGCTATTTTGGTTTGTGACTATAGGTCTCTATTTTAGATGATATATCGTTGTTGCTTTTACAAATCGATAATTTATTGATTACAATGGCTAGTTAAACAATTGAATGATCTAAGGCTATTGTCGTTACACGCTGTCGAACTTAGTTTAGGCATTATAGGAAAATTAATTAACGATACGAATTTGACTTGTGCCGCACCAAGGGAATAGGGCTGATGCCGTCTAGTCGATATTTTGGTAGGGATGGGAAATATAATCAAATAATGTTATCGATATCCCCGGATAGGGTCCCCACGAACGACCAGCGCCAGGGTCCTCAAGGGTCCCTCTGCATGAAGCTGAGTGTGGTCCTTTTCAGTTACGCTTTATAAAATGTACACCACTGGCATTCTAATTAAGTAGTTAAGCTTAAATTAAGCGTTATTGAATACTTAAAGTTCTTCTATTCTATGTTATAATTTTAAAAAATCTAACTAAAATTACAAATTCTTCCAATTTTTTAGCTTCACTTCGTTTACTACTCGTAGTTACACTTTCACTGCCCTCCGTCTCTTCGAAAATCTTTTGTAACATTTTTCGCGATCGTTTTCTCGGTGCATTTATGATGAAATCGGAACTGCCATCGAAAGATAAACAAAAAACACGTAATCATTACCCCCGCACTGGCTGTACTGACCTGTACCTGTGGTGCTGTACAAGACAGTAGGTATACAAGACACTTTTGGCCGGTACCGCACTGGTTGATTATTTTTTTCACCTAGTGCGGTACGAGTCAAATTTGTCTTGTAAAGTTTGATGTACCTACTAGATAGAACTTATAGAAAGACACATAAATGTATACTTGACGCCTTCTAACTCATAGGATTTCATAGTCAAATCGACCCCGCACCAGACAGAGACAAGCTACTTCTTCACTTCGCACCAGAAGAAAGTACGTTACAAGTCGAAATTGGCATGTGTGTCCATTATGATAATGCTGCTGCCAATCATCAATCTTCAATAAAATAATCAGTGACACTTCAATCCTTTAGTCGACTCTTACAACACCCACAGGAAGAGATGGGGTAATATTGAAATGTATTCTTACTGCCGTCACCACACGGTCATGTATAAGCACTCGCGTATAATAATATTCAGATTGTTATTTATATATCCTTTGATTATTGACAAGCGGTTTAATCCGGTATACCCAGCCCTTGAGGCCTTGTAAATAAACTTTTATAGGTCAATAAGTTTAATTGGAACGGAGAAAATAATTACTACGTTCTACATACGATCGCTTAATTAATATGAACTGAAATGGATTGTTCCTGTTTTTATAGCTTCTAACGGGAATACGTTTAAGCGTTCGATAATTAATTTATGTCTATTTCTAATATTTAACACAAAATAAAGGTACTGGGAGCGGTTCTTTCAACATTATACGACACCCCGTTTCCTCTACGCTGCCGTTGTGGATCCCAAACGCTCACAGACAACCTGAATGTGCCTACTTATTTTTTTAGCATCCTTTTATGTGATGAAAGTTCTTACCCTTATGTTGCCATTTCTAGACTAACTTCGAACCCTTTGAATTAATTAAAAAGAAAAAAATAGATTTCTTTATTCATCATCACCATAAGCCCAGTTCACTGCTGGACCTAGGCCTCTCCTATTAACTATGCGTATAGACGCATTAGGAGGTAAATGCCCATACTCGCCATGCTGGGCACTCGTATAAGCGATCGCAGTAATGTGTCCACTATGATGACGCTGCTGCCCAACATCAATCTTCTATGAAAGAATGGTCACTTGACTCAGTGATGCTTCAATCCCTTAGTCGACTCCTACGACACCCGTGGGAAGGGTTGGGATGGTGACAAATGTATTCTTACTGCCATCACCACACGGCCATTGGGTTCTTACCGTGGCTCAAATAAAGTAATAATTTTATCAAAGGACATGGCGATAGTTTTAATTCAAGTACTTAAGTAATCTGGTAACCTATGAGTCCTTTTCACCATCCCCGATTAAAATTATGTCGTTCAGATACTTAAACTAAGATGTGTCCAGTAATTTTTTTTGACGTGTTTGGAGAAAATGATAATTATAATTTTATCTGACAATTATATTTATCCGGGATTTGTGAAACAGATCGTAAGTCGCTTTAAGGCCTCGCACCTACTCAACTTCATTAGGGAAGTTACAGATTTTAATTAATCTCTTCGTTGCCTATACAGATAAGACATACTACCGCGAACTACGAACTCCGTTAATTTTGAAAATTTGTCCTTGTCACTCCAACGAAGGCGTCATTAGAAAGACAGAGACAAATACTCGAAATTCGCTGATTTCGAAGTTCGCGGTGCACGGTGGGCCCGCAGGTTTCAAAGTTTGCAAAGATCCGACTGAGCCTTTTTGGGCGATCTTGAAACTTTGCGTAGATTATGAATTTTCTCTTTGACTTGTTGGGATTTGGATGCTCGATAAATATTTGCTATTGTTTTCATTTATCGAGTCCAGTCGGCCTTCTACAACTTTTGAGAATTATGTTTCGAGCGTTCTCAGTGAAGGATTGATGTTTTGCCTTTCTGTTGCAATTGCATATTCAACGGAAGTGTAACAGTGATGACTGTTGCTAAGACTAAAACTAAAACGTTGTACTATACGCGCTAATAGTTTTGTCAGGCACTTTATTTGTCCGATTTTACTGGTAGTACAATTCTTATCTGCAGTTAGGAGTACAAATTTGTAAAAAAAAAAGAAATGTGAGCATAACATTCACATAACTTTTTCTTAAAATTGGAGTTTCAAAATTATACGTACGAAATAATTCGACGCGCATGTAAAGCAAACACATTCGAGTTAAACGGTCGTAGATAGTTTATTTCAAAGTTAGATCATATCAGTATTAATAAGGTGTTCGTACAAACAGCAGCTCCAAAAATCTTTTGAAAAATTCTTTGGGGTTAAAATTAAGCGTAACTACAAAAAACCTTAAGAAACTCCTTCTCCCTAATCCCTGACTTCACTGATAAATCCCATGCCTGATTTAATTATCACCCTTATTAAGGTGAATTTACACGAAACGAGCGAATGCTGATTCTATCCCAACGACGAATTTCGACGAATTACGTTTTGTGTAGCGAACGAATATCGTAGAGTGGGAGAGGAAGAATGTTGGGTCATCTCATACGACACGATGAATATATAAAAACTATTATAGAGGGAAAAATAGAAGGAAAAAGGAAAAGAGGAAGACCAAGGAGGACTTATATGGACCAAGTAAAAGAAAAGTTAAATGTTTCATCATATCAACAGGTCAAAGGAATGCTGAATGTAGAATAAGATGGAAATTACTCCACCGACAAGAGCCTAGCTCTTAAATTGGATGATGATGATGGGGATAGAATGAGCATTCGATCGTTTGTTGTAAATCCACCTTAAGATTTACACACGGTATTTCATTCTTGGTTTATACCTTGCCTCCCTGCCAGCGTGTCTCTGCAATTCTTCGCTGGTTCTACTGTCAATGTGAAATTCATGCCGACGTTTCCCAAGGAAGATCACGTATTGCCAGTGCTTTATGTGTAGCGGCTATAAATGGCTGGACAACGTGTTTATTTATGTATTTAATCTTTATGGCACAAGAGAAAAGTTGAACGAACAAGAATGAAATTGGATCTTGGAGATATAAATATTCACTCGTGATAGTAATAGCGTTAAAACGCCGAGTGATGATGTGTTTCGGCAGTTTCGACGTCGCCTAAATCAAACTAGTTTTAAGTTGTTTTTTATATTTTTGTAGTTCACAGTGCCTTAGTGTTTATCTGTAATGCTGTGTAACTTATTTGAATAGTAAATAAATAAATTACTTTTTCACCTATGATTTATGTAACCAATCGTCGAACAATACAATGCAAACAATATTTATAAATTGAAGTAAAATACGTCATCAAAAGTTGCCACATAAACAAGAATAAAAATGGAACGAATTGGATTGCTTTATGAAAATAAATTGCAGTAACTTTTCATGAATTATGCACAAGGCAGCCTCGGTTTTTTATCGTACCGTCCAGATGAAATTAAAATCAATACCGCAGTGAAATGATGATGGCCAGATTCGATGTGATGCCTTTGGACTACTATTATTTTCTATTCACCAAAAATACAACCATCGTTCAGAATTAGGACAAAACCTGTAACCTGTAACCATATAATTACTTATTGAATGTGCGTGTTAGCCGTGTGGTAACGGCAGTAAGAATACATTTGTCACCACCCCAACTCCTCCTGCGGGTGTCGTAAGAGTCGACTAAGGGATTCAAGTGCCACTGACCATTATTTAATAAAATATTGATGTAGGGCAGCAGCGTCATCACAGTGGACACATTACTGCGATCGCCAATCCGCTTGCCCAGCGTCGCGATTACGGGCATTTACCTTCTATATAATGCGTCTATACGCATAGTTATTAGGATAACAGTGGACTATCATAGGCTGATGATGACTCAAAAATATCCTCACAAACGATTGTGCACTTGCGATGCAGTGGGCAGGACAAAGTGTTTTCATAATCCCGCGCATTATGTCAATCCAAATGGATATTATAGTATAGTCAATCAAAACTTCGATTGAAAAACCAGAACTATGTTTAAATAGCGGGTAAGTGGGTTTAAGAATTTTATAATCATTACATGATGTAGGCATTGAAATCCACTGAATACGGCTGTCGTAGGTCCGGCCATTTTCTGTAATCTTTGAGGAGGCCTTTATCCAACAGTGGTTTTTGGCTGATATTATGATGATGTATTGCAGTGGTAGTTTGTGGACTTCTCAACGAATTCGAGTACCGTTTTCCAAAGGCAATTTTGTATGGTGTGCAGCTTCCATATTTTATCTGTTCGTAGGATAAAACGGAATTCCTACTGGTTATATTTGCAGCATTCTAGCCAGATATATATTATTCATTCATAAGCAGCTCTCTGATATTTACTCACCCATTACTTTGGGCTCGGAGTCGCGTTTCTTGCATTAAAAATTTACCATAAGTCTACCTCCGAGCTCTGAAGTAGATAGGTAAATGTTAACAGGGGAGGCATTAAGTAAACATGAGACTTAACCGATTCTGCGTTATATTTTAGGTTGTGCAAAATAGTCTTAAGTTTCAGAGTTCTTACAAAACACAGTCCAGTTTTTACTGATATTATACACTTTTATGTTTTCAATTTAATTGTATTGTTGGAGGGTCCAAATTCTTTTTGTTGTCTTATTTTGTGTCCCTTAAAACGTGACGCATTGGTGATTTTTATATGAGATGATGTTTCATTTTAAATTTCTGATGTATGGATCTAAAATCCATCTATAAAATCTAGCGTGAAGTAGAAATACAAGTGCACCGGATTTTTTTGTATACTGAATCGAAATAGTAGCTAAAGTCGTGACAGAGTAGTATGAAACAAGACAATGAAAAAAATTTTGACCCTGAAACAAAGGTTAATAAATAAATAAACAAAGGTCAACGTCAAAGATGTAGTTAAAAAATGGGCATGGTAGCAAAGAAACATAACACTAAAGAGCACTTTTATTCTAATTATAATATGGAAACAAAGCAATGAAAACTGAATTGTGAATGACCGTGAATAAAATCACGAAACTAAAGGGCACAACTATCTATAACTTACAAGTATTACCCATTATATTCTTATTCAAATACATGGAATTCGTGAATGTTGGCCATTATGCCACACACAATGTCACCTCATCATCATCATCTCAGCCATAAGACGTCCACTGCTGAACATAGGCCTCCCTTCTGGACCTCCACATGTACCGGTTAGATGCGACCTGCATCCAGCGTGTCCCGGCGACCTTCATAAGGTCGTCTGTCCATATTGTGGGTGGACGTCCTACGCAGCGATTGCCTAGCCGTGGTCTCCACTCGAGCACTTTTCGACCCCATCGATCTGCTCTGCGTGCAATGTGGCGTCCTTGAAATGAATAAAATTATTAATTTTATGGGCCATTATTTTCAAAGTTGTATCCCCCCTCTTTTTTGTAAAATAGGATTTTTTTTTAAATAATGTCTAGATTTCTATTCAGAATCGTGAGCTCTATCGATCCTAATAAGAGAAAATTCTTGTCCTAAAATTTTCATATTATTTTTTTCGAACTTCCTATTCCTTTACCGCCATACAAAATGTATGAAAAAATGGTCGACAAATGAAAAAAAACCTTGGCACAATAGTACATTACGACACAAAGTGCGAACTACATGAAATTCGAAACGAGTGGAGATGATTTAAAACACGACCGATAGAGAGTGTTTTAAATCGACACGAGTTACGAATTTCGTTTTTGCACGTGTCTCGTACGACGTTTTTTAATGCAGATGGCCCTCCTAAGTTTTGGACCTGACGTAAAATGACACACTTCTCGCACTGGAGCCTAAAAAAGCACCATCTATAGGTACTAAAAAAATGGTTTCCAATCAGGATCAAAAGATCTAGCGATTCTAAATGAAAATCATATTAAAAGTTCCAAATCCAAGCAGGGACGGCTTTGAAAAAAAAATGGCCCTTATATCCAAGTTTCCTATTCAGCATTTGATCGTTCAAATAAGATTACACAGCTCGTACACCGTCGACACTCCGACACATCGTTCTCTCATCAGTGGCTCCAAATATTTGCCAACGGCGAGTATCCCGGTCCTGAGCAAACACGTCGTCTTGCGGGCTGCAGAGAAGTAGCCGTACTATGAACTACCTCTACGTTATTAACGAGGACTTACTATCTAGAGCGGAATGGCTTATATTCGCTTATCGGTGTGAGCGAGCGGGATGGATAACCCCTTTATTCATCATCATCAGCCTATGATAGTCCACTGCTAGACGTAGGCCTCTCCTATTAACTATGTGTAACGCATTAGGAGGTAAATGCCCATAATCGCCACGCTGGGCAAGCGGATTGGCAAACGCAGTAATGTGTCCACTATGATGACGCTGCTGCTCATCATCAATCTTTTATCATGGTCAGTAACACTTCGATCCCTTAGTCGACTCTTACGACACCCGCAGGAGGAGTTGGGGTGGTGACAAATGTATTCTTACTGCCGTCACCACACGGCCTTTATTCATAAACGTCTCCAACTTAGCAAGCCGCTAAGTATTGTTGGTCCTATACGCTCTTATACACATAATTCATAAGACCGAAAGAGACTAAGGCGTAACAATGCGATATAATGCTTTAAGTATCGATTAAAACCTATAGTAACCAATACTTAAAAATACTTAGAAAAGTAGCCGTACCATGAGCTGCCGCTACGTTATTAACGCGCACTTACCAACGCCCGTGGGTGTCGCAAGAGTTGATTAATTATGAATAAATATAGGTTTATTAAACGCCTATAAAAGGTATAATATAAGTAATAATTAAAATAGAATCTATAGTAAATCGAAAGTAAACTATGAAAATAAAACAAAATAAACTTAAGGAATTAAAACCTATCAAATTAAGACAAAAAAAACTAAAATAAATCTTAAAAGTTGGGCCCCTGCGGCATGGTGCCAAGGATGCTGGCAGCATTACCTCGCTGTATCGCGATACTTATACGCTGCCAGCAGGACGGTCACTAGCTGAATTGATGATGAATAATCTGACTAAAACTAAATACAGTACACGACTTATTCGTAAAGATAGTTAATTTCGCAAAATCATACAGTGTTTTTAGGATGCAAACACAAGCAAAATAAATATTAAACATCAGAACACTCCATTTGGCGTCGAGTTTCCACGATATCGACAATTTGCATGTCAAAGCTCGCACTGTAGATCTAAGATATTCATAAAAGGAAATTTTAGACTACTCAATGAAGAAACATGAAATATTGAAATCACTCGGAAATCCACTCGAGGGCGTTAAAATTCTCGAAATTGTTAATAGCTTCTTTCAATGGTCTAGCTTTGATCTAACAAGATCTATTTAGGTTAGGTACTTTAAGAAATATAAGCTCACATAATTAAACATTTTACTACGCTCTTCGAAAATCTACGGTGAAGGAAAACATCGTGTGGAAACCTGCATACTTGCATAGTGCATACACCTGCGAAGAAATTTAAGGGTATATGTGAAGTTCCCTACAAGTACGGGCCAGCGTTGGGACTACGTAAAATAGGCACGTATGATGTCGAGTTGCGGAAAAAAATGGCCAGAGAAACAACAACAACAACGGTCTTCGAATGATTTTATTTGATAAATCGTATGTTAGTAGGTATATAATAGTATAAAAATAATGTGTTAGTGTAATAGCCGAATAATGGCAAATAATTGGCCGTGTGGTGACGGCAGTTAAAATACATTTGTCACCCCAACTCCTCCTGCCAGTGTCGACTAAGGGATTGAAGTGTCTCTGACCATTATTTGATAAAAGATTGATGATGGGCAGCAGCGTCATCATAGTGGACATTGTCGCGATCGCTAACCCGCTTGCTCAGCGTGGCGATGATGAGCATTTACCTCCTACCGTCTATACGCATAGTTAATGGGAGAGGCCTACGTCTAGCAATGGACTGTCATATGCTGATGATGTGATGTTAGAGTCATGCTCTATAAGACTCGTATCGAAGTGTTAAAAAAAACTGTCACTGGCTACAGTCTCCCAATGTCACTGATTCGTGTCAATTGTAAGATGTACCTACATTTAAGATTATTTGAAAAAACAAGTCCCACCAAGTTTCTTACCGTTTGTATCGTTTTTTTTCTCGAGTTAGTAGTGTAAGAGTTAGAAGCGAAAGTAGTTTTATTTTATGTGTAACTTAGACCATTGATAAGAGTTTGTTGCCGTTCCAATTTGAATAAAGAATCATTTAACTTTGACTTTGGACCTAAAATTCATGACAAATTCAAGTTTATATTTCTTCCAATTGTGATTTCAAGTTAACTCTTTTTGCCACACACGGGTTTAAACAAAACATTTTCTTGAAAAAATATTCATCATCAAAAATCTACGCCGCCAAAGCATTACTGCTATTCACAACTAAAATATTGATAAAATTTATCTTTGAATAGAATCTCACGAGGGTTCGAGTAGCTGATTTACATGACAAAGCATTCGTACGTCGAAGGATTTTGGTGAAACGATAATATAAAATATATAAGGTAAATAATGTTGTACATTAAATTGAAAGCCTAAAAGTTTTTAACTTTAAAAAACATTATGTTATTGTGTCCAGCCTCAATCTGTTTCATATTCTTAGGATACGGCTCAACTGACGCGGAGCGGAGCGGAGCTGTGGGAGCTCGGCCAATGAGAGCGCATCACAGTGTTCCGAATTCGAATTTGAAGAATGTAATTGGTCAATTTTGCACAGCACCGCTCCGCTCCGCGTCAGTGGAGCCTTATATTTAACGGGCCCGGCGAGCTGCGCGGCGGTCAGCAGTGCGTGCCGCGCGAGCGACGCGTTAGCACGGGCTAAGTGGATAATGAAGACCTAGGCTTCCCGAAACAATGTCGTGCATAGGGACTAAATACACGTGAGTGTACTCGTTTAGTTTTATTTATATTGTGTATTATGTAGCTATAATTATTCATACATATTATGCTCCACAAAATATGGACAGTGAGCTTTGTACATTGGTTCAAATGTATTAAAAAAACGTACACATTATCAAAAATAGTTAAGAAAGATCAGAATTAAAACCCAAATGGCATAGTCAACACAATTCCCAATTTTTCCAAAACATTCAGAATGACTTTCGTATTCAGGTCGACCGCTAGATCTTCGCCGTAAGAATACATTTGTCACCACTCCAAATCTTACCGTTGGTGTCGTAAGAGTCGACTAAGGGATTGAAGTGTCAATGAATTCCTTTATAGAAGATTGATGATGGGCAGCAGCATCATCATAACCGAGATCGTCAACGCGTTTTCCCAGCATGAAGATTATGGGCATTTATTACCTCTTAATGCGTTGAATAGTTACGGATAGTTGATACGGAGCGTTGAATAGTTAGCCTGAGAAACGGATGACGTAACTCTTCAATTTACTGGTTGCGTATTCACACAAAATCTAACTCTGTAAAATGAAAGTGTAATTGGAGCTAAATGCGTATTCGACACGTTTGAATACGCATAGTTAATGGAAGATCCACGTCCAGCCGTAGAATGAGAAGCGGATGACGTGACGCTTCGATTTTCTAGTTGCGTATTCACCAAAACCTAACATTGTAAAATAAAAGTGTATTTGGAGCTGTGCGTATTCGACGCGTTTGAATACGTATAGTTAATGGAAGATCTACGTCCAGCTATAGACTGAGAAGCGGATGACGTGACTCTTCGATTTTCTGGTTGCGTATTCACCAAAACCTAACATTGTAAAATAAAAGTGAAATTGGAGCTGTGCGTATTCGACGCGTTTGAATACGCATAGCTAGGTAATAGTAGACCTACGTCCAGCAGTAGACTGAGAGGCAGATAAGGTGAGTCTTCGATTTTCTGGTTGCATATTCACACAAAACCTGACATTGTAAAATAAAAGTGTAATTGCAGCTTTACGTATTCGACGCGTTTGAATACGCATAGTTAATGGAAGATCTACGTCCAGCCGTAGACTAAGAAGCGGATGACGTGACTTTTCGATTTTCTGGTTGCATATTCAATGCCTTAAGGCGTTAAGTTCGCCATTCCTACTCTTTTATATTGTGAAATAAAGTTTAAATAAATAAATAAAAACCTAACTTTGTAAAATAAAAGTGTAATTGGAGCTAAATGCGTATTCGACACGTCTGAATACGCATAGTTAATGGAAGACCTACGTCCAGCAGTGCACTAAGAAGCGGATGACGTGACTTTTCGATTTTCTGGTTGCATATTCAATGCCTTAAGGCGTTAAGTTCGCCATTCCTACTCTTTTATATTGTGAAATAAACTTTAAATAAATAAATAAAAACCTAACTTTGTAAAATAAAAGTGTAATTGGAGCTAAATGCGTATTCGACACGTCTGAATACGCATAGTTAAACGAAGACCTACGTCCAGCCGTAGAATGAGAAGCGGATGACGTGACTCTTCGATTTTCTGGTTGCCTATTCACACAAAACCTAACATTGTAAAATGAAAGTGTAATTGGAGCTATATCGTGTTTTCAGTTGTACGAGCGGTTCGTATTCGGCATTCGCCAACAAATTAAATTACGCTCAAACGGTAACTGGCATTATTGGTTTTTGCCGGCCAATTTCCGCTATTGGAAACTAGAGATGAATATTTTGGCAACTCCAATAGTAAAATGCACTTTTTGTTGGTTTGAAGTACCAGCTTGGCGTTGTACTAGGATTAGACAGAGGCACTTTGTGTAAAACTAACAAATAAAAAAATCTAAATAAGATTTTTCGATAATCGATTGTAAGCCCACTTTATTTTGCCATAAAGGTGCTCAATTGCTCATATTAGATAGGTACTATAGGTAGCAAGAATCCAGAAAAACTAAAAATATAATATGGCTCACTTTCTTTACCATTTTTGACATATATCGTGAAACATGTTCATAGATTTTTTTACAAGACAAGATTTTTCGATAACCCACTTTACTTTGCCATAAAGGTGCTCATATTTGATACTATAGGTACCAAAAAAAATAATATGGCTCACTTTCTATACCATTTTTGACACATATCCTGATGTATATTTTTCCGTCAGTACTAATAAATATCAATAATGGAAAGTCCAATATTTGCTAACTTTTTTTTTTAGATTCTTCTGACGAATGGTATATATGTCTATTAAAAGAATAAATCAAATTTTTAAAGTGTACCTACATGAAACATTGTTTACATAAATTAAAAAAGAAGGCACGTAAGTGTACATTTATGATTTTAACATCATCATCATCATCAGCCAATGATAGTCCACTGCTGGACGTAGGCCTCTCCCACCGACACCGCCAATTTTTACATACCATTGAGGAAAAAGTACCGTAGGCACTTTATGTCAAAGATTAAAATTTAATCGTCAATTTCTTTTCCATTTTCGAATTCAAACCTTGTCACTTCCACATAAAATGACCATGACGAATACTAGTGCCAGTATATTACAATTAATTATATCCTAGTTGTGACTTAAATTTAATTTTAAACTAAATTATTGTCCGAAATTATACCAGCTTTCTCTTATTATTCATATTCAGCAAAATTTCCCTAAGCCATACAATTCGCAGCGCTGATTATTAAAATATTTATTCCATCCCCACTGCATTCACTGAACTGATTAGCAAAATTGTTATCTACAAATAAACTTAAAATTAAACATAGTTATGACCTTATGACCTTCACAATACAGGATGATTCTTGAGTGGTGTAGCTTGAGCAATAATTATGGGATTTTCCCGTTATAGTGTTTAAGTTAAAGCGGTTTGGGACCAATGATGATTGTTAGTAACATGATCATGATTGTTTATTTATAATAATAAATAAATAAACATCTTGGGACATCTCACACAAATCGACCTAGTTCCACGGTAGGCTCAATTAAGGCGTGTGATATGGGTACCAAGCGACGATATATTTAATAGATACATATATATTTAATAGGTACTTAAACACATAGACGGCCATGAACAAGGAACAAATATTTGTGATAAATAAATACAAACAATGCCCTTCCGGGATTCGAACCCAGAATCTCCAGCTTCGTAGGCAAGGTCACTACTACCAACTAGGCTACGGAGGCTGACAAAACTTGGGCTTTTATGTATTTAGGTGTAAATTATTATATTGTAGAGATATACAGGTCGAAAAATGAGTGCGTTGTGGATATTATTGTCGACATAATTATTGCATAATAAATAATAATCACCAAATTAAAAATTTTAAAAACCGACTTCAACCGATTTCTCAAAGATCCCCGATCTGTTTCCATCATTGGTTTCCTCAAATCCTACTTTCTGAATGCAAATTCTTGTAAATGAATGAAAATTACCAAAAGCGCCATACATGTACCTATAACATTTGAAGAGATCCCTCGATTTCTCCAGGATCCCATCATCAGACCCCAACTTGGTGCCAATGGGACCATCTCGGGGTAGTACACGTTCGATCACAAAAAGAAATTTTAGAATCGGTTCACTATTCTCGGAGATATCAGGTAACATACATACAACAAAAAAAAAAAAAAAAAAAAATTCAGTCGAATTGAGAACCTCCTCCTTTTTTTGAAGTCGGTTAAAAAACACCCGTGAACGAACTTTGTAAAGAGATCGGAAAATCGGTATTTAATTAATATACGCTATACACCGTGTTTTTATTCATTTCCGTTAAATTGGACAGGTTACTTGGGACATTAATAGAAGTTGCCAGGTGGCTTATGATAGTCCCGTTTATCTATAGTATATATCGCTTTGTTAATAAGATCTGACGGCACACGTCTAAATAAGTAACATTAGGATGTAATAAATATTGCAATACACTTGTTCAGTCATTAGACTTATTTTTTGAATAAGTCAATAACAGTAAGAGTTAAAACACTAAAGTCTTAGAGAAATTGATTATTTTTGACCTGAATAAGCTTCACTGTCATTTAACGGAAATTAATAAAAACACGGTGTATGGCGTTCACGAGTTTTTCTCAAAAAGTTGTACATTTGGATCACAAACTTTTTCAGAATCGCACACAGTTTCATTTTATGACTTTTACAGTGTAACAAAACATCATAACCCAACACAAACAATTATGACAACGAACTAAATCCAATGAACAATACTCCAGCACAACACCCTCATACATATGTATTTGGCCGATCACAATATTCAATATCGTCCGCAAATTTCAATAGAGCACCTCTTCTAAGGGAACGTTCAGAAATCTGAATATTCTCCGACAATTTCGAAAAAAATATGTTAATGTATTCCCGAGAGACGGCGACTATTTTCACAAATTGATTGCTTTGAGCCAATATCAAAAGAATAGTCAATAAGGAATAATTGACTTTATAATGAGTCATAAGTACGAGAGGGCTTAATCCATTCGTGGTTTTTAATTTCATTTTGTGTTGATAATTTGCCAGCGGCTTGTTTAAGTTCCCTTTTTTCCCTTAAGAGCCCAGTCTACTACAGTGTGTGGCCTACAACCGGGATGAAAATTTAAACGGTGCATTAATAAGCTGATCAACAATAATTTCCACATATTGTTATTAAAAAAAAAAAACATTTTTTTTGTAATTTTTTGTTCATGTATTTTTCATTATTATTGGTTCATTTCTGCCGTGCAATTCCTAAACCACAGTAACTGACAAAAGTCGATTTTGAGATAATAGCAAAAAACAGTTTTAAAGTAATATATTTTCCAAGATATGATAGTTATTCATATTTTTTTTGTCCAAAATGAAGTATTAAAATCATACAATATGATAAATTAAAAAAAAACGTGCTTCTGCATTTTCTAAAATTAAATATGTGTTTTTTTCGAAATTCTGTGTTTGTACTGCGCTTTTAAAAACAGGGAAAAATATAACAATTACTAATTAAGACACAGTAAAATGACAACTTACTGCACAAATTTTGCGTGCTTTATAGAGATAGGTGGCATTTTACAGGTTAAACTGCAGTAAAAGGGACTAGTGTACTGTAATTTAACTAGTATTTTGATTGCATTTTCGTGCTACGAACTTCATTCACAGCAGTAAAATATAGTTTTTTAAAAATAAAGTAATTAAAATACAACAAAACTTTGTAACAGCATTACATGATTTTATTATTAAGAAATTCAAACACGTTTATCAAATTTCATGCCAATGTAAGACACAGAAGGAAGTAAAAAACGATTTAAAAGTTACTTGAAAAACGCAGTTTATTTAGGGATTTGTCGTCAATAATACAAAAATAAGACAAAAATTAAGGTTTATTACCACATTTTCTTAAGCAATGAAATAACAATCAACTTAAGGTACCAGTATCGGTTGTAATCATAGCAAATGGCACATTATATTTAGCCTTACATTGATTTCAATGAGTAAGCTCACGACTGATTATGGCGTAGCACTTCTACGATTAATTTTAATAAATATAATTTCTTACGTATTCGTGTCAGTTATAATTCAAAAATACTTTAGAATACTGTATATTATAATACAAAACCCTATAAAAGATTAAATTGTCATTAATTATGACCTTTTACTACAATAGTTCCTGGAGTATATTTATGTATGACACGTTATAGGTTTTGTTAAATATCCGTGACTAATTTAATAACACCGTATATATGTCGTAGGATGATTTGATACTTCGAATCTTCGCGAAAATCCTAGGGGTTTTGCGAAAACGCGGATAATAGGTTAGGTTAGGTTAGTTTGCAAAACCCCTAGGATTTTCGCGAAGATTCGAAGTATCAACCTAGGATTTTCGCGAAGATTCGAAGTATCAAATCATCCTACGGGTAACCTATTGAACTTTCGAAAATCCTTTGTCCGATTTTCACTTGTCCGAAAACGGTTCCTCGAATTTTTATAATCCATGTACATTGTTTACCATATTTTTCGAAATGGTCCTCGTTTTCTATCGCACATCAACATTTTCCCGAATTTCGATAACCAGAAGAACGGTTGCCAAATTTATTATTTGACAACCGATTTGTTAACCATGTTTTCATAAATCCGATGCTAAGCGAAATCGAAATGTCATTTTACCTTATATCAGTAACCAGAACAACGGTTGCCAAAATTTTTATTTGACAATCGATTTGGTAACCACCTTTTCATAAATCGGAAATGTAATTTTCCCTTATATCAATAACCAGAAGAACGATTGTCGGACAAGTGAAAATCGGATAAGGGATTTTCGAAACTTCAATTGGTTACCATGCATCGATGCTATGTCGATGCTACGTGTAATTGAAATATCATTTTTAATCCTAATGTTCATTGTAATATTGTTTTCCCTACTACTCGAATTGTCAATTTTCACTGCGCCTACTTTTATCATGTCCGAAATTTCATTCAAAAAGGCATTTTAATAACAACATGCAAAACATTTGAACAACAGGGTGATTGGTTAAAAAAAATGTTCAAGTAAACCAGGGTAAAACCGACGTGGATTGGTTAGGTTTCGAAGCTAGGGCGGAGTGAATGGCGTAGTCTGTAAATACTTAAGTATTTTTAATCAATTGTTTACACATCCTCATACTTACAAAACCAAAAAAGGGGGGACGGGGGGCGAAGCCCCCCACCAGGGGGGCTCGGGGGGCGAAGCCCCCCGCATTAAAAAAGAAATAATCTGAACCTCCCCTACCTTAACCTGGATAGGTTCGTTAGGTACCTTTTATCCCTTAGAGCGGAAATAGAAGCCCCGGGCTTCGTCGACCGGTTCCCAGGTCAAAATTGCTCACTTAAATTCTTTGGACAACAGGGCGAATTATTTAGTAATAGTTAAGTATAAGGAATAAAAAAATATTTTTAAAGTTAGTTAAAGGTAGGTAATCACTTTTAGTACATTAAATAGTAGGAAAGGAACATCACCATTATGCACAATAATTTTTCGATACATATACCTAGGACACGAAAATCATTAGGACAAACAATATTTAAGAACAACCAAGTCAGGATTAACATTTTCGGCATAACAAAAATATGCGCAACAATGTTTATGCCATTCATTTTTCGGCGTAAAGTTAATATGCGACAAATTTTTCGGAATAAAAACATTATGCCACCCGGGGCAGATCCGAGTCGGATAGGTTAGGTTAGAAGACTAAGGCGGGAGCTTTGCTTTTTTTGCTTTTGGAGTCTTAGTCTTTTGATATAAGGGGAAAATTAATATCTCGGTCTGAATACTTGACGCCACAAAAAGTAGTTGGCAAATAATACTTCGGGATTTTAACAAGTGTTTATTCGAAATAATGAATTCGATTGTTTGATAGGGGGAAAATAATACTTCGGTCAAAATACTTTATGCCAAAAAAAGTAGTTGGCAAATGATACTTCGGAATTTTTACGAGTGTTGATTCGAAGCATAAGCGAAATAAAATTGCTGCTAATTGAGAAAGGTGGTAAATAATAATCAGGGAAACGTACTTTCGAGCAAACAAAATTTAGGCCAATTAATAAAATGGGAAACGTTTTCGGGATACCAATATTCGACATTACAATTTTCGACTTTATGATAGGTAACCCAGTCATATATATTATGTAACAATTCATTCAAGAAATGATTAAGAATTTACTTTTATATTTTATGTTTAGCTTTGAATTTAAACTAACATAAAGAAATTTGTTAAATGCATCTGGGATTACCGTATAAGAAACTTAAACCAAAAAGTATGTAGCAATCTTATCAAATCCCAAAACAGGTAAATACAAATTTCTAAATACTCGATTATTGACCGGTATTGGCGGTATTCGTATAATTCATATGTATAATCTACTTCATACGTTACGGCGAGGTACCGCAATCAAGAAGAAATGTAACAATATTATGACATAACGATGATATTTGTTGGCAAGGCATTGCTTAATAAGATGATACCGCCGCCTATGAACCATAACTCGCATAGCAAAATTAAATGTGTACAAACTAAAGAGAAGGTTATTGTTTTGTCTTTTAAGAACCTAATAATTAGGTAATAATACCTTTATATGTTTAACTATATAAGTTTTTATTCGTTTATCAACAGACGACACCTTGGTTGTTTTAAATTGTAAATAGGTCAGGAATTATTTTACTACTTTAAACAGGATGTTCTAACGATATCACTATAAGCTCTCTCTATCTTCAAGAAACGTCCGAGATGGAACTAACTCGAATTTGCCACTTAAAATAAACATCTAAATGCAGTTAAAATAGTCAAATAACATTAAAATACTGCCTAAACTGCAGCCCCTTGGGGTGCTACTGTCCTTTAGCTAGTATTATTGCTATTGAAAGTAATACAACATACAGCATAATGTGTACATTAATGAACTTGTTACTGCAGTTTAGATGGTAATACGATACTTATTTTAACAGTAGTGTACCACTTTAAATATCGTTATTTTATTCCTACTGCGTCTTAACTGGTAATTATGCTTATTAATCTATGAAACTGGAAACGCAGTACAACACTTTTAGCATAAAAATTGTACTGTGTTTTAATTAGTTTCTTTATAAACGAGATACTATCAGTTTACATGCTAAAAATCATAAAAATGTACACATGTACTGCGTTTTAGTTAGTATCAGCCTAAAAACCGTAGCCGTAGACCATTTTACTGCGTTTTATATGGCATTGTGCAGGAAAAACTAGTCACTTACTGCTTTTTGGGGTTCGAGTTTCCATGTTCCAGTTTTCCAAATTAAAAACCGATCGATTGGGATTATGCGTTTTGATTTGCTGATTATAGATCACCAATAAACCAAAAATCGGAAAATTGGCAGTTACTGTGGTTTAGGAATTGCACGGCAGATTTATTTGAATTAAAAGTTATCAATAACTTATCATTTTTGAATTACTGAAAAACGTATTTTTTTTCAAACCGTAACATAGTGTAAAAATAAAAACGAAATTATTGTTATGACTTGACTGGTATACTATCAAGATGTCTTGCGACTGACAAGCTACGACATCGTGACGCCAAGATCCAGTACTAAAGATCCATAGCTTTGAATGACAATATCTCCGAACTTAATCACTTTCAAACAACGGGACCTTTACAGGATTATTGCCGATAGTCTAAGGAGTCACTCATTTCATTTTTCTCCCGTGTTAAAGGCCACACACTGTACATATGAAAGTGAAAATAATTGTTAATAATTAATTAACGCATATACATTCCAATTAATAACATAATTAACTATTGGAAGCCCCTAAGACATTGTCTAAATTCAGTGGTACAAATAATTACTTATTTTATGGCATCAACAAGAAAACGCCGTCAGAATTCTATATTGTTCCTTAATTGAAGTTGTTTCCGCGAGTATGAGGTAAGCAGGATAGTCTATTACGAAGACAGACAAAACTTACTTACATGTGAAGTTCCTTGTTTGTAAACTTGTTAATACCTATGTTTCGTAAAGACCCATTAATTGACATGTTAAGAACCAATTTTCGACAGACTGTTAAATTTATTGCTAAATACGAGTAAGCTGATGATGTGATTTGTGATGAATGTTTGTAAATTAATAAATATATTGGGACCACCGGACGGCACAGCTTGGGTAGCCCCCCACAAGGTGGACTGATGACCTGGTGAAGGTCGCAGGAGTCCGCTGGTTGCGGGTGGCGCAGGAGCGGTCACTATGGCAATCTTTGGGGGAGGCCTATGTTCAGCAGTGGATGTCTTTCGGATTAAATGATGAAGATAACATTACTTTTGCCCATAAAACATCACAGATCGGAACACTTAACATATTAACACATTGAGCGCGGGGAACTCCCGAGGGGAGTTCTCTGTGGGAGGTCCATTTTTTTTTTTTTTTTTTTTGGTTGGTTTTGGTCGGTGGCAAACAAGCATACGGTCCGCCTGATGGAAAGCAGTCACCGTAGCCTATGGGCGCTTGCAACCTCAGGGGTGTCACATGCGCGTTGCCGACCCAATAAGAACTTGTACACTCCTCTTTTGAAGAACCCCATACTGTAGTCCAACGGGGAAAACCTCGGCAGGGAGCTCATTCCACAGACGGACCGTCCGCGGGAGGAAGTTCCTCTGAAACCGCACGGTGCGCGACCATTTAAGTTGCAAGGTGTGAGGATGAGCGCCCAGTCGGTGGCGAGCGGTGCGATGATGAAAAGTGGACGTTGGCATCATGTCGAACAGTTCTTCAGAGCACAACCCATTGTACAGACGATAGAACACACATAAGGAGGCGAAGTCTCTCCTTAGACTTAAGGGTTCAATACCGCCTGTGAGTCTGGTATCGTCGACTATTCGGACAGCTCGTCTCTGAACCGAGTCAAAGGGTGCAAGCTGGTATACAGGTGCTCCTGCCCAGAGGTGACAGCAATACTCCATATGGGGTCTGACTTGCGACTTATATAACAGAAGTCTTTGCCCCGAAGTAAAGTATCCCCTCGCTTTATTGAGCACCCCGAGCTTTTTGGATGCCAGCGTAGCTTTTCCCTCTAGGTGACATCGGAATTGGACGTCGTTGGAAATGTCGACTCCGAGGATCCCAATACTCCCTGACATGGTAAGAGCTGTGTCTTGGAACTTTGGAGCCACAGTAAATGGGGTTTTTTTAGCGGTAAACGCGCAAACTTGTGTCTTTGTGGGGTTGAACCTGACTAGGTTATCCCGACCCCATAACGAGACTCTAGACAAAGTGTTCTCGATGTCAGACACAAGTTTTCCGCGACTTTCCAGTACCACAGAGCGAGGGATATTAGCACGGCCTGTGTAAAAAGTATCCCCAGTACTGTCATCCGCATAGCAATGGAGGTCGCCGATAGACAACATGTCATTGATATGCAGA